>PVIJ01006735.1:32500-50833 GCA_004024925.1 Scalopus aquaticus
GTATTTCTTGTTCTTTGCCACATGCTGACCTGTGTAGTGCTGCTGTAATCCAGACCCAGAGCTCTCTGGACACCATCAAATACTAGTAGTAACAGGAAGAACAATAGTTCCATACCTGCGTGTTGATAAAATCAAACATTTTTGGTCTATGATGGGTCTTAAGAATATTTGGAAAGGTTGGCAGTGTTAGTTTAGAGAAGCAACTTTGTTGATAAAGCAAGCTCATTTTCAAAGGGAAATGTCTGATGTTTAACTATGACTCTTCTGTTTTTATTGGATGGTATAAGGGAATATATGGATGACTAACATGAAAAAAATAGAAAATTGATAAAGGTTACGAAAGACTATAAGAAGAAAGTGTTTTGGCACTATCATGTTGTTGGCAGTAGGTGTTGGTTTCTAAGTTATGGGTATGCATGCATTGAAGAAGGAAGGGAGGGAGGGAAGGAGAAAGGGAAGAAGGGAGTTGCACAAGGAGAGAGGAACTGGAGAGGAAGAGAAAATAGAAACTGATTGTAAATAATAATCATATCTACATTTGTAAAATTCCCTTAACCTGTCAAAATACTTTCACTTACATAACTTCTTTCTATTTTTAAAAGAACATGAATAATTAGCAAACATGAGCATTTTTATCCTTAGAAGTAGATAAAAACTTAGAAAGTAATGGATTTGGGATTTATATAGATCAGACTTTGACTCAATTACTTAGTACTTTAGGACTTTGGCTAATTCATTTAAGCTTCTTGGATTTTATACATTTCATTTGTAAATGCAGAATATAAATCCCTACCATATAGGATTATAGTAAGAATAAAATGAGATCAAGAAAGCAAAGTGTCAGATAGTACAGCAGGTGGTCAATAAATGCTAGTTCTCTTATCCCCTATCACCCAGCTGGGGTAGAACTGATTATGTTTTAGAATTCTTCTGCTTTTAAGTAGGCAAGCAGAGAGATGTTAAACTCAGACAAATCCTTCATTTGCAGACTATAGGGTATTGATGCAAGAAAGATTTCCCAACTCTCAGTGCAAACTTGCATTTTGACAAGAGTGTAAGAAGTAGTTAATGAATTAATGTATTTTTGAAATAGCTTCACTCATATTTGCAACTACTGATTACCTCTCTCCTTCTGACCTGTACATTTTAGTTTTAATTCTTTTTGAAAGTCATTTTTGATCATGGAGGTGTTATGTTTAGAAGGATACGTCTAGAAGTTTCTTGGAGCACCAAAGTCCAAGAATAGGTGATTTCTAGGTGCTATCAGAGAGCTTTAGTTCATGTGAGGAACTGCTTCAAGCTGACACAGAAAGGCAGTGCTAAGAGGACCCACATATACTTTATTCTAAAATTCTTTTTTATCATTTGTCTTGAAAGATGAAAGAAGTTTAAAAGAAAATAAGAAACAAAAAAAAACAACCCAAACACTGAACAAGAAACCAGTGTTTTCCTTTTTTCAAGGGTTGTTTTATACAGAGAGAAGCGCTTCATGAACGTGTCTGCACCTTTGGCGGTGTGATTCAGAAGAGTGTTAGCCTCTATTCCTCACCACAAAACCAGTGCTCTTCCCAAAATGTCACTGGGCATATCTGACTGTTTGTGTGCGAGTAATGAAAAATGGTTAGGCACTGAGAAATTGTGTCCACCGCCCCAATCCCAGAAGTTGCAGGCACTGTTTCCTGACACTAACTTTTCCTCACAGTTCTCTCAGGCATAAGATCCCAATTTGTATTTGACCATGACCAATTCCACCTCAAGTGATTAGTTGACTTGAGGAGGAACAAATTTTCAAAAGGAAATAACAGCAGCATAGCAATTATCTAGAAACAAAATAATAAACAATTGCAAAATCTAACAGTAGGTCTATCATGGTTTTGATCACAAATAAATAACAGCTGCCATTGAAAACCATGTCTGCTGGAGATTTCACTGGTGATGTGCTGGTTGGTTACAAACTACTCTTCTCCCAGAGGCTGTGCCCTGTCATGTAGAGAGGAACCAAGCAAATGGCAGTGGTTGGTAGTCAGATGTTTTAGCAGAAAGCTGCATGGGGCACTTAATGAACTCTAGTCACGTGCTAATCCAAGTTTTTGAAGAGCAAATTTTAACACTTAATAGCTTACTTAATAGGTTACTAATAATTAGCCTTGAACAGTATATAAAAATTAAAACTTATGAAATTGAACTGTCAGCAAGAATTATTAAAGAATTTCGGCTTTAAAAGTCAGATAATTCATCAAGAGAACTTTAGCAATCTCCACATGGGCCGTAGATCACACTCATTAATATTAATTATGATAATATTAACATTGAATATGTGTGTTAGCATGGTTTGCAAAATATGATATGCCCAATGTGTCTATGTTTTATTTAATTACAGTATGTGCATATTTCAAGACTACAGACCTAAGTATAGCAAATAGGTCTATAGCAGAAAAGACTAGCAGACACTCTAATTAACATGCATCTTATTTGTACTTCTGTTGTCAAAGCTAACCATTTGTTTAATTCAGGGTAGATAGTCTCACCATAAAGGCACAATCTAGATGGGAAAAGACAAAACTCTTTAAAAATATCCTATAATATAAAGTACCCAAGAGTTAGTTTAAAACATGGTATAGACATTTATGAAGAACTGATATAGCAAAGTAAATTAATATCTTTCAGGGGGGATAAGTTTCCAAAAATTACTTAGGAACTTTGGGAAATATGAAATGGAAGACAGACGGGAGAATAAAAGCCATGTAAGGTCAGAGGAAAGAAAAGAGTGGATAATTTCCTTATTAGATGCTTCTAAGAAGCTAACACTGTGAGAAAACCCTTCTGAGACTAAATGGTAAGGAGCAGGAATTCAGAGTGAGGGAAAGGATGGGCAAAATTCAAATTGCTAGGGTTAATAGTAAAAAAGAGAATCATACAGCAGACAATGCATCAGGAAAGTTTGGCCGTATGAGATGGAAAAAGAACCATGTATTTTAATGAGCCTTTATTGATGAATGAAGTCTCCAGCATTGAACTCTACTTTCTCTACATCCTTTTGTAGGAAATGAAGCAGTACAGTGTTTTTAAAGCATTGTTTAAAGAAGCATTTCCAAACTTGCATGACCATAACATTCACTGGGCACTTCTTAGAAAGATAGATTTCTAGGCTACCCCTCAATATAGTGAATTAGAATCTCCAGGAACTGGACCTGGAAATGTGCACATTTATAAACTTACAATTTTCATGATTGGTTAAGTTTGGGAGAGAGTGTATTAATGCATGAAGTCATATCATAAAATTGCCTTTTCTCCTAATTATTACTATTTTAGTTTTCGCTTATCTGAGAATTGTTGTGGGCATGCTTTCTGTTTTACTTTCTTTTTCATTCACAGGACAATAATGTCATTAATATCAAACTACATAATAAAAGCATGTCGATTAGTTAATTTTCACCTTTAGAATCCTATATATTTAACATATCTGTCCATCTGTAATGCAGACTTTTGAGCATTTCTGTGTCATTGGTTCTGTGTCATTGGCTATTTATAAATTTAGTGCCATAAAAGCAAGGCTGTTTCTTATAGCTTTACACATTATATGTGAACTCTCCCTGTGAATGATGCAGAGAGATTCTGTGAACTAGACAAGGAACCCTCTCAAAGTCAGGGGCTAAAACTCTTTTGCCAATGAATCAATCCTTAAAATTGCTTCTGGAAGTAAAAAAAAAAGCCAATTTTAGAAATACATTTTTCTCATATTAACCAGATACATTGACTATGTTGACCAAATACTTTAGGCAGTTATTCAACCATGCACAGCTCTTCTTCCAGGGTGTATGCTTGTTCGTTCAGAGAGAGCAGGATGTAATTACTATTAGTACATCTGACCCTGGAGAAAATTTGCAATCCTCAGTTCTCTTCAGTTTTTATTTACTTAGCACATATTTGTTGAGTGACCACTATGCTCTAAACACATTTCTAAGCACTTGGGATACAGATGGGAGTAAAAGAGATAAGCTGTTTGTTTTTATGGCGCTCGCCTTCTAGAGAGCTAGAGAATAAATAAATAAAATAGTTTTTATCAGTGCACTGAGTGAGCAAAACCAGGGTGAAGGGGGTATGGTGAAAATGGAGGACTAAGTTAAAGGACAGTCAGTGAAAAGCTGCCTGCCAGCAGGTACATGAGTGAGTGGACTTTGGCAGCCATGAGAAATTTGGGGGGAGAGCATCCTGGTAGAATGGGTCAAAGTCTGAATCTGTTAGGCCTGGAGAGGAGTGAGCTAGTGGGGATATGATGGGGATGATGCCAAAAAGGCAATGGTGTGAGAAGACAATATTAAGGATTTAAAAATAGTAAATAGGGGCCTCCCTGGTGGCACAGCGGTTAAGCGCTGCACTATGGAGCTGTCGGCAGCAGCGATACGAGTTCGACGCCCGGATGGGGAGAATCCCTCATGGTGTGGCAGACCTCTCCTGCCTCACCCGTTGCTCCCCTCAGCAGTGTATTTCTGATCTGCCTGTTCTGCTCCCTGCTCTGTCCTTGGTGAACCCTCTCGCCGCCCCACACCTCTGGCCTGTACCCCAGCTTGTATGTATAAATAAATAAAATCTTTTAAAAAAATTAAAAAAAAATAAAAATAGTAAATAGCAGTCATATGATAATTACCGCATTCCAGGTACCATTTGAAGAAATTTGTAAATGTCAATTCATTTAATTAGGAGTTATTTGCAATAATTCTGTGTGTGCTACTGTTATCCCTATTTTCATTATTTGTTTACTTATTTTTTTAGGTAATATTGGTTATAGAGTGGTGTATGATTGATTCAGAGGAATAAGTTCATACCTCCGTATGTGCATCAGCATGTTATCCCTATTTTCATGAAGAGGTAGCAGAGAGAAGTTTATTTATGCACTATGTGGATATAGCTAAGTTTACATCATCAGTAAATGTTACAACTGGGATTTGAACTCACTGCTGATTCTTAACTATTCTACTAGTCTTCAAACAAATTTTATTCCATTCATCCTCCCTGTCCCACCCTATACGTCCTTATACAAAGGAAACAGACATAATATATGTAAAGGAATAAGACATAATATATGTAAAGGAATAAGACATATTGCTTATGAAATTTCATCTCCTTATCAATTCTACTCTTACCAGGAAGGACTGGGAAGAACAAGGAAATTAGATTTTTGTGGTATGTCCCAAGGTCAGGTTTCAGACCGTGGAATATTATTTTCTTTCATTTTCCTTGTGCATTTCCCCACTTATTTTCTATTTGATATTGATCTAGGGTCCATGACCGAGGTACTCTACAGACAGAATCTGTGTTATCGATTTAGCCTGAAAGACACATAACTTGAGCACACTGTTTCTGAGAGTGAGTTATCCTGGTCAGTGAGGTATGCAGGCTTCACTGACAGCCATTCCTTTGATGTCTTTTGGGGATGATCCCAGCTCCTTGTCAGTCTGGCCCTATCAGTGCAGATGACAGCATTTAGGCAAACGTTACAGACACAGATGCCTCTTACCCCATAGGGTTTCCACAGTTTACATCTTCATGGACAAAGTCTGTGTGTGTGTGTGTGTGTGTGTGTGTGTGTGTGTGTGTGTGTGTGTTTCTTATTGATTCAAATGTTATTTAGACAGACTCTCAAGTGTCTCATGCCTTGCCTTTGAAGATAACTAGAATCCAGCCCCTGAAATGAAAATATAAGAACATTATTGAGGACAGGGGATGGGATAGCATGGTATGGAGAAGGAGATGGGTAGAGTCAAAGTTCACATATTCTTCAATGACGCACCATACCAGGGAGGCAGAGAAAAGGGTTTGGAAGGGTCAAAAATAAAGTAAGAACATTTGTTCTTTTTTTCCTTAAGACTGTGTATTGGGGAAAAATGTAGGATGGGAGTTGGTAGTTGTGACTTCTAGTCCTGAGAGTTTTTCTGACCAACCCTGTGACCTTAGAAAAATCACTGAGGTGTATGGCGTCACTCTAACTATGACCATAGCAAGTTAGTTCATCTTTCTATGCCTTAGTTTCTTCAGCTGAAAAATGGCAACAGTGATAGTATCTACCTCACAGAATTAACTTACTAGTACATGTAAAATCTTAGCATAGAGTATAACAAAGAGTAAACAATTAAAGTCCATTATTATTATTGCTTTGTTATTATTATTATTAATTTCCTTAAGCTTCATTTTTCTCATTTTTCATGCAGAGGGATGAGCTTCATTTTTATAAATTTGTGGGCTCCTGCAAAAGTTCATCAAACTTGGTTCCACAGGTGAGCAGGTGGTGGGTAACTTATGGGGACCACACAATAATGTAAAAGATATGAATAACAAAAATAAATTAAAATAAATAAATAAATAAATAATGCCTTCTACTCTAAAAAAAAAAAGTTCATCAAACACTGAAGAACCCACTCTTTTCCTCCCTGCTCCCAGTAATTGGTTAAGAAAAGTACGAGCTCTCATGAGTAGAAATAAAACCCAAACTCCTTAGTTGTGCATTCAAGTCTATTCAAGATTCAAATCTATTCAAGACTTGGAATTTAAGTGTCTCTAAACTTTCTAACATTATTTCCAATCATTTCTGTTCCTACTTTCCTGTCAGGAAGATGGAGCCACCTACTCTTGGTTATATTTGCTATAGGATATCCTAATAGCTTTATCCAGCTTCTTCTGTGCCTCCTGCTTTCTGAGCATCTCAAAATGTATTTTTTTATTTCATAATTCAAGGCTCAATTCAAATAATTTCTCTATGGTGGGAAGATATTGACTATCTCACAAGGAAGTAAGTTCCTTTCTAAAACTCCCCCAGTATTGGTTTGTGTTTCTTTTATGAAAACAGTTATTTTCTATTTAACATTACACTCAAATTCATCATGTAGCCTTCTGTGGTACAGTAAAGATAAGCAAACATTTCTTAATATTTTTCATATTGAAAGGTGTGGCTTATGCTTCCTCTCATCAAAGGTGGGTGGACTCAGAGACTGCTTGACTCATAGAATATTTTGGAAATGGCCCACAGTCATGTGTAAGCGTTACGTTCAGACTTTCTGACACTAGTAGCTTTTTATTTCTTCAACAATTGTTCTGGATAAAACTAACCACTGTGTAAAGAATCCTATTCTGTGGACACCATGCTGATTGCTTTAACCGAGTTCTACCTGTCAGTCATCCAAGACTCCAGATATGCAGACACTCCAGGAAATCCACCAGCTGAATACCACTGAGAGACCACTCTTGACACTATGCAGAACAAATAGTTGCTATTGATATCTATCAGAACTGAATTCCTGGCCAACAAAATTCTGAGATAAAAGAAACTGCTTGTGGCTTTTAATACAGTACATATTGGGGTGTTTTGTTACATAGCAATAAATATGGGCTTTAATGTCAGAAACTCTGTCATATTCACTTGTATATCTCTTATACAACCACTAGTTGTTCAGGCATGGGTACTGGGGGCATTCCTTCCCTCAAGTAGCCGCAGATTCTTAAATCCACTTTTCCAAATCAGGAATTTTCTTCGTTGACAACACATTAGAAGCAGAGAAATTTGAAAATCCTAGAGTAGGACTGAGGCATATGTGACATGAAGTTATAGTTATTCCTTTATAAATTGGAAAAACAGCAGAGTGAAATAAAATACAAACACTAATCTATGTTTGAGAAATAAATGATTAGAGGGGTTAAATATTTCAATTGGAACTCATGGAGGTAGAGTATTTCTTTTAAATTAGTAATCAGTGAAGAATCTCATTTTTTCCTGAGCTGTAACTTCCCTTATTACAGGGGGACATGGGAATTTCATTTAAATCTAGTAGATATAAATCCATCTCTGGCAACTACTTATGCATTTGACCCTATTCTGACTAGAGTTGGAGGTTAGAGAAAACATATGACACTGATCCTGTCCTCAAGGTGCTTATGTCTTATAAATTATATTATAGGTAAAGAACTAATATGCATGACTCAATAAAAATACACTTATTAGGGTATAGTTTTATTTATTTTGTGCTAAGTTAAATGATACAGAGTATTGAAGTTCAGAGGAAAGGAGATAAATGAAAGGTAGAAAATGTCAAAGGAATAAATGGTAGTCATTTGTTGAAAGAAAGGGAATGTCAGGCAAAGAGAAAAACATGTGAAACCACAGAGATAAAATAAGCTTGGGGTGCTTCTTTGTTTGGAGTGTGGACGTGCTAAGGAGAAGGGTGAAATGAGGTTCAGCGGGCTTTATGGGAGAAAACTGTGACAGAGTTCTCTTAAAACACTTCAAGTCTTTCTCCCAAGCACAATTCTATTATATGATTTGGAGTGGCACGGAACACTTGATCCCCAGTTATTTATACAAAAGAAATGCTGCACAGGCAAACTAGTTACATCTTAGTACACATTTTCAACTTCCTCTGCTCAATCATTCACCTGACCTCTGACCTAAGGAGGCGACACTGTCACAGAGGCACCACCTCTGCTTGGGCCTGAGCAGGGGACAGATGCAAACAGCAATTGTCCCATTTGGGCAGTTGGTCATCAGTCACCACTCTAGCCTCAAGCAGAGTGTCTAAATGTCAAGCAAGGAAACAGTTTTCCCAAGGCTCTGGAATCTGGAACACCGGGAGGGTAGCCTAGGAATCCAGATTCCAGGAAGGGAAACGAGTCCTATTCCCATGAACTTTCCCAGATGCTGAGGGAAGGATTGGGAAGTCTATTCATCTTTAAATGTTCATCTTTAAATATACCACAAACTCTACTTACATATGACTTTTTCTTTGAATAAATAGCATCAGTTCCCCTAACTCTACTAACAATCCCAGCATAAGTGACTATTGTACCTGTAAGTATATGTGTACTTGGATGTGTCTTTGTGTGCGAAAATCCTGGTGCTAGCTGAGGATAGAGACAGAAGCTCTGCCCTTGTGCAGCTTATATTCCTTCAGAGGAATCAGACATTTAGTAATGAATTTACTATTTACTCACAAATTTGAAAAGTTCTTTAGATAATTGTAGAGTATGAACAAAGTTTGCCAAAATGAAGACAATGTTCTGGCCATATCAACTCAGGATTTCTAGTACGCATGGAGTTCATCTGTAATGTATATAATGGGTGTTTTGATTTCATGCCTCAGTTTCATACACATATTTATGAACTGGACTTTGAAAGTTGGAACTGCATTGTGCAGATGTAACTGGAAGTAACTGTAACTTAAGGCTTCCTGTGAGGTCATTTGAAAAGAAGCCATGCCACCTCCCCTGGGGACCTATTCTTCATTGCAACAGCCTAACACCTTTCCCTACATGTTTGCACTTATTAAGGAGAAAACAAAGTTAATGTGCCTTCAAAAACCAGCCAACATGAAGGTTTAAAACAGAAAAAAAATTCTAGTCAAGTAAATTAATTTTGAAATTCAATTAACCAAACTACTATTCTCCCAACATTTTGATTGACTTTGAATCATTTCAAGGTATTGGTCCTCTGGAGAATGTGGGTGGTGGTTGAAATTTCCAGGATTAAGGAAAAATAAACTTATTTTCCATTTTATTAAAATTTAATAACCTTTTTTAAACAGTCATCTTTTTCATATAAAGAAATTGGAAGGGTTTTACAACTATGAATTTTTTGGTCTGTGAAATTAATACTCTGTTGACATCAGAATATTTGCTAAACTGACCTATAATAATTCCTCTTTCAAACTCTTGCTAAAAATATTTCCTGTATATATCATCACTACAAACATTAAAGTGTTGCACCTTCCTTTATAGCAAAGTGTTGTATCTTTCCAGAGTCAATAAACCATTTCAGGAAGGGTTTCATTTGCTGCTAAAGTGTAATTCTAACTGGCATAACCTAAAGGTTACTTGAAAGACTTAGCATTACAAAGCACGTAGGAATCCAAAGGATTAGGGACAGTTTATACATAGAGGACAATGCAAATCCGAAAAGTAAATATTAAATTGACTCCTACCCCAAGGCACATCTCTTATGACTTGGATCACATTAACCATCATCTGGAAACAAAATTAACTTTTGAATTGGCCTGTGTGATCTTGGTATCCCTTCTCCCCACTCCATTCACACATCCATGCTGGGCTCCATTTCCTTATGCACTGAAAAGGGGAAACTTCTTACCCATAACATTAGTTTCTGAGGCTATAGTAACCAACTACCATGCATTTAGTGGATTAAAACAACAGACATTTATTTTCTCTCAGTTCTAAAGGCCAGAAGTCTGAAATCAAGATTTCAGCAGGTCCACACTCCTTCAGCTCCAGGAGATGTTCCATTCCTTGTGTCTTCCAGCTTCCACTGGTGGTGGCTGGCAGTCCTTGGCTTGAGGAAGCATCACTCAAATCCTTGCCCCCATCTTCACATCACCTTTTCCTCTTCTGTGCCTTCTCCTCAGTTTGTCTGCATATTACCCTCCGCTCACATAAAGATATTAGCGATGGCATGTAAGACTCACCCCAGATAATTCAGGATTATCTCCATATTTCTAGGTCTTTAATAACACTTGTCAATAATCTTTTTCTAAATAAGGTAACATTCACAGGTTTCAGGAATTTAATGTGGGATTTTGGGGGGAGCCATTTTTCCATCTACCATACCCAACATCAAGAGTTTATACTCTTCTATGTGGCTAAGTCTATATTTCTGACAAAAATGCAAACCTTGATAGGGGAAGGAACCGTCGCATGCAGCGCACCCCAACTGCAGGGGCATGAGTGCAAGGACTGGAGAGTAGCTGCTGGGAGCAAATTAGCCTGCAGACCTCCACCCAGGGGTTCTTAGGGACAGAACAACCAGCTCCACACCTCCAGGCACAACTAGCTCCACATCTCTGGCCGCCACTCTGGCTGGGCCCCATGGTGAGCTCAGGGAGGAAGATTCCTGGAGCCATAGGGGAAGGAACCATCACGCACAGCACATTTCAACTGCAGAAGGGCACCCCAGGGCTGGAACTGATCGTGCCGCAGGAGCGCAAGGAAGGTGTGGAGCCCTACCTCCGATGCTAGAAGCAATGATCATGCACCAGGCATGGCACGAAACAGCGACTAGCCATGCTCACTGGCAGGGAGGCAGCAGAACCCCCCTCCCCACCCCCCCAGTGATAGAAACAGCCAAAGGGCAGCACATATGTGGGGCAGGAGTGGACTCCCAGGTGCCCGGATCTACAGAACAACAGGCCAGCACGCAGCACTCAGGGGGTAGAAGTGACCCCTTGGCACCTGGAGCAGCAGGACAGCACCCCAGCAGGCCTGTGTAACTCTGGAGTAATAGGGGTGGACCTGGTCAGACCACCAGTTTCAGACACCCCAGAAGGAGCACTCTGAAGAAATGCCTGCCAACATCAGTAGCACAGCGTCCCAAGGGGTAGAACAAATTAGAAGACAAACAACAAACAACAGGGAGAAGAAAAACCACAAATAACCAAGTAAGCCCACAGGGAAAGGTCACGACACAAAAAGAAAATCTGCCACCAGAACACAGCAATGACATAGAAGAGCTTTTCTCCATGCCAGATAAAGAATTTAAAATGTTCATGATTAAAAAACGTACAGAAAACGAAAAGGAAAAGAACGATATGAGAAAAATAATTAATGATCAGAGCAATGGAATTGAGACCCTAGAGAACTAAAGGAAAGAAATGCAGGAGATTATAAGATCATTGGAAGACCTAAAGAACTCTGGAAAATGCAACGAAAATAGAATTGATAAAATGGAGGGGTGAATTAGTACTCTTGAAGATAGGGATACAGAAAGGACCAAAAGAGAGAAAAAAGGAGAAGTACAAAGAAAAAAGAATGAAGAAGCAATTAGAGAAATATCAGACACCATGAGAAAATGAAATATGAGTCATAGGAGTCACAGAAGGTGAGGAGAGAGACCAAGGAACCAAAAAGCTATTCAAGGAGATAATCGAAAAGAACTTCCCAAATATAAAGAAAGATATGAAAATAGAGTTAAAAGAATCTAGAATATCACCAAATTATCATAACAAAAACAAAAATACACCAATACATATAATACTAAGACTTCCAAAAGTTCAAGACAAGGAAAAAATAATAAAAAAGATAAGGATGAAGAAACAGATAATCTATAAAGGAAAACCTATCGGGATTACATCAGAGTTCTCTGAGGAAACATTACAGACTAGAAGAGAATGGTCAGACATATTTGACAAACTCCAAGCGAACAAATTCCAACCAAGAATACTCTACCCAGCAAAGTTCTCCTTCCTCTACAAAGGAAAAATAAAAACCTTTTCATACAAACAAAATCTTCAGAAATTCACCAATACTAAACACCCACTCCAAAAAAATACTACAAGAAACCCTAGAGTCAAAACCAACAGAAGAATGAATAGGTAGGACAGAACTAGAGAAAGAATAAAATCAAAAAAGGCCAACAAAATGACTAATATGGATGTCAGCATATCAATATTAACTCTGAATGTAAATGGATTAAACTCATCAATAAAAAGACACAGAGTAGCAGACTGGATCAAAAAACAGAATCCAGCCTTTTGCTGCCTACAGGGAACACATCTAACTACAAAAGATAAACACAGATTGAAAGTAAAAGATTGGAAAACAATTCCACACGCAAACAGAACAAAAAATAAGGCAGGGACAGCTATACTTATATCAGGTAAAATGGACTTCAAACTTAAAAAATTTAAAGGAGACATAGAGGGTCATTACATTTTGATTAAAGGAACAATTTATCAAGAAGACATAACACTCATCAACTTCATTTGGTGTGTACCAAACGAAGGAACACCAAAATATATCAGACAACTATTAACATCTCTGAAAAAAGACATTAGAGGAAATACATACACAGTGGGAGACTTCAACACCCCACTCTCACAAATGGACAGATCAACGAGACAAAAAATAAACAAGGACACTAAAGCTCTAAATAAAGACTTAGATCTCATGGCTTTAACAGACATAATCAAGACACTGCACCCAAAAAAATCTGAGTAAACATTCTTTTCAAGTGTGCACAAAACATTCTCCAGGATAGGTCACGTATTGGGACACAAGACAAACATCAACAGATATACCAAGGTCAAAATCATACCAACTATCCTCTCTGACCATAAAGCCATCAAACTGGAAATAAACCACAAAAAGAAAACAAGGAACCCTCCTACCTCATGGAGATTGAAATCCACTCTATTGGAAGCCCATTGGATCAATGAGGAAATCAAAGAAGAAATTAAAAAGTATCGAGACAAATGACAATGAGGATACAGCCTTCCAGAATGTTTGGGACACAGCAAAAGCAGTTATAAGAGGAAAATACATAGCAATGGAGGCTCACATCAAAAAACAGGAAGGATCTCTAAAAAACAACCTAATGTCCCTCCTCGAAGAACAACAAAAGAACCCAAAGGCCAGTAGAAGAAAGGAAATAATAAAAATCAAAGCAGAAATAAATGAAATAGAAGTTAAAAAAACAACTCAAAAAGATCAACGAAACCAAAAGCTGGTTCTTTGAAAAAATAAACAAGACAGACAAACTTCTAGCCAGGTTCACAAAGAAAAAACGGGAAAAAGCACAAATAAATAGAATCATAAATGAAAGAGGAGAAATTACAACAGACACAGCAGAAATCAAAAGAATAATCAGACACTACTATGAACAGTTATATGCAAACAAGTTCAACAACCTAGAAGAGATGGACAAATTCCTAGAACTATACAAACATCCTAAGCTAGATCAAGAAAAAATAGAATACCTAAACAGACCAATTACAAGCTGTGAAATTGAAACAGTAATCCGGACCCTCCCCCAAATCAAAAGCCCAGGACAAGATGGTTTCACAAATGAATTCTACCAAACATTCAGAAATGAACTAGTGCCTGTATTACACAAATTCTTTCAAAAAATAGAGAAGGAAGGAATACTACCAAATACATTTTATGAAGTCAACATTACACTAATACCAAAACCGAACAAGGACAATACAAAAAAGACAACTACAGGGCAATATCTCTAATGAACATTGATGCAAAAATCCTCAATAAAATCTTAGCTAATAGAATCCAACAATGCATTAAAAAGATAATTCACCACGACCAAGTGGGATTTATTCCAGGAGCACAAGGATGGTTCAACATCAGAAAATCAATCAATGTAATCCAACACATCAACAAAAAGAAAAATAAAAACCCCATGACCATATCAATAGATGCTGAGAAAGCATTTGACAAAGTCCAACACCTATTTATGATGAAAGCCCTCAAAATTCTAGGGATAGAAGGGACATACCTCAACATGATAAAGGCCATGTACAACAAACCCACAGCCAATATTATCCTCACTTGTGAAAAGCTGAAAGCCTTTCCCCTGAAATATGGAACAAGACAAGGATGTCCACTCTCACCACTGCTTTTTAATATAATACTGCAAGTCCTAGACAGAGCAGTAAGACAAGAGAAAGGCATACAAGGAATCCAGATAGGGAAAGAAGTAAAGCTTTCACTATTTGCTGATGACATGATAATATAGAGAGAGAACCCTAAAAACTCCACAGAAAAACTAATCAAAAGAACCAATTTAGTAAATCAGGATACAAAATCAACACACAAAAGTCAGTAGCCTTCCTATATGCAAATAATCAATCTGAAGAAGAGGAAATCAAGAAAACCACCCCTTTTACAATTGAAACAAAAAAAAAATCAAATACCTGGGAATAAATCTAACAAAAGAAGTGAAAGATCTATACAAAGAAAACTATAAAACATGATTAAAAGAAATAGAAGAAGACACAAAGAAATGGAAAGACATCCCCTGCTCATGTATCGGAAGGATTAACATCATCAAAATGGCCATACTACCAAAAGTAATTTACAGATTCAATGCTATTCCAATAAAAATCTCAATGATACACTTCAAAGAGATAGAACGAATACTGATGAAGCTCATTTGGAATCACAATAAACCTCGAATAGCCAAAGCCCTCCTGATCAAAAAGGAGAATGGAGGTATCACCCTCCCAGACTTCAAACTGTACTACAAAGTCGTAATAATTAAGACTGCATGGTACTGAAATAAAAATAGACACACAGACCAGTGGAATTGAATAGAGAACTCAGAAATCAACCCACATACATATGGACAATTAATCTTTGATAAAGGTGCAAAGAATATGCAGTGGAACAAGGACAGTTTGTTCAACAAATGGTGCTGGGAAAACTGGACTACTACATGCAGAAAAATGAAACTAGACTACAACCTCACACCATGCATGAAAATCAATTCAAAATGGATAAGAGACTTGGACATAAGTCCTGAAACCATAAAATATGTAGAAGAAAACATAGGCAAAACAATACATGACATCCACCTTAGTAACATTTTTAAAGACACATCCCCCAAAGCAAGGATAGTGAGGAAAAGATTAATAGCTGGGATTACATCAAACTAAAAATCTTCTGTACAGCAAAAGAAACATTAATCAAAACAAAGAAACAGCCTACAGTCTGGGAAAAAATTTTTGCACTCCATACAACAGACAAGGGACTGATCACAAAAATCTACAAAAAACTCACATGACTTTACAAAATAAAGCAAAAAATCCAGTCCAAAAAATGCCCAGAAGAACTTAAAAGACACTTCTCCAAAGAAGAAATGCAGGGGAGTGACGTCATCAACATGGCGGTGAAGGGACGCTAGTATCAACTCTCCCAAAAGAAAAGCCGCTTATAAAGAGACATCAGCCAAACCCAGAGAAGATCCAGAAATGCTACATAAATCTAACACCCTCACAGGTGAGTAGAACCTGGAAAGAAGCTAAAAAGACTGATTAAGGAGAAGAAAGAACCACCAGGTCCCCTCTCCCCTCCCCTCAACATAAAACCGGACCAGGAGACCAAGATGAGAGGCACCTGAGGAAACCCAGAAAAAAAAAAGGTGGGCAGAGGCGTTTTCCCGGGCACAGCAGAGTGATAAAACTCGAGACTGACACCAGCAGTCCCTCCAGGTAGCAACAGAGCCCTGGAGAGGGCAGAGTGCACTGGGGAATTTGGTGGGACACGGAACAAAGTCCCGGGTAGCCGCGGTGTGGCCCCTCCCCCCACCTCCATTACGGAGCCAGCACTCTAGCTCCTCTCTCAAACAGAACTCTGGGGTAGTGGTCTACCCACCCCTTCAGTGACACTATTAATAGCTAACCACTGGAGGAAATGCGTGAGAAAAAAAGAAAAACAAAAAAAACAAAAAAAAAAACCTCCCAGCTACAGGTGCGGGAGAAACACAGGACAAAAGCCGCACACCATAGGAACTTTCTGTCCTGTCCTGCGCAAGAGAGGGAGAGCTCCCGAGGCAGTTCCACTGTGCCGTTCGCAGAGAATTACCACGGGAGGCGGTCAGCTTCATAACCCACAGATAAAGACTGCAGGCTAGGTTGCCGCAACTGCCCTCCAGGCGCTGGAGAAGTGTGGAACAAAAGCCGCGCTCAGTTGACACTTCCCGCTCTGCCCCGCGCAGAAGAGGGAGCCAGGTCAGGGCAACCCCACCGAGGCGTGCCAAAGCCCTCCAGGCGTGCACGCCCCGCACTGCCACACCCCCGCCCTCCTGGCGCACAAACAACTGCGCCCCCGCCCTCTAGCCAGCAAACAGCCACGCCCCCCGCCCTCCAGCCGCGCCCCGGCCCTCCAGCTGCTTGCACCACCTGAGCCCCCGCCCTCCAGCCCCTTGCACGCCCGGCGCCACCATACCCCCACCCTCCGGTCGTGTGCGCTGAGCCGCCGCTGCCCTCTAGGTGCTCGCCCCTTGCCGCCACTGCTGACCTTCAGCCGCGCGTGTGCACCCTGCATCCCCGCCCCACAACTGCGCGCACGCCCGGTGCCACCGCCAACCTCCAGCCAAGCGTGGCTCCATGTGCCTCCACCCTCCAGCAGTGCATGCCGAGCCGCCACCGACCTCCAGGTGCACGCTCCGCTCTGCCACCGCCCTCCAGCTGCTCGCGCCACTGCTGCTACCCCCCAGCCGTGCACGCCGCGCTCCCGCAGCCTCCCAGGTATGTGAGAGGCGCTAGGGCCTTCAAATCCACGGCAGAGCTTGGAACAGCTGGAGATTCCTGGTAGGACACGAAGTTACGGCTGCCTGAGGCAACACACAGCCACCTGCTCCCATCCCCCTCCCCCACTGTAAAGTGGAGGCAATCTGATAGGGGTGAAATCAGAGGAGCAGACCCAAAGGGCCAGCCTTGGAAGACTTCTCCCCACCAGACCCGACCCTAAAAGCGGTGATAGCCTCGCGTAAACTCTGGAGGAAATAGTGGGAGAGAAAGAACAGGAAGATCTATAACGAGAATACAAGCAGCGACAGAGACAGAAATAAACCTGAAGGCAGCAGCATCTGACACCTGAAAGGGGACAAAATTCCAGCAGTGGGGCCACCCAAACACCCCAACACCTCAGGGGCAAGACTACAGAAGACCGCCTAAACTAAACCTACAACTACCATCTCAGCAGGAACCACTAAAAGAAAAAAAATCTTAAAAATTCATCCTCCCCAGCTTACAAGGATCTAGAGCAAAACAGCCACAGACCCCAGTACTGGGGTACTTGGAACTGAGTGGAGCTAGCTCTAGGACCACCAACCACCACTACCACCAGGGGTTTGGCTTAACAGGGCCAGAATCGGTTAGATCACCACTCCTCGACATCCAAGAAGGAGAACGCAAAGAGATGCCTGCCAACACCAGTGCCACAATCTCCCAACACTTACAACAAATCAGAAGACAAACAGGGAGAAGAAAAAATATAAACAACCAAGCAAGCCTTCAAGGAAAGGAAACGGAACAAAAAGACAATCAAGCACCAAAACCTATCGACAATGACACAGGAACTTCTCTCCCTGACAGATAAAGAATTTAGAATCATGATTAAGGAAATCATGATAAAGGAAAAGAAAGAAACAGAAAAAACAATTAACGATCTGAAGAAAGAAATTGAGACCCTAAAGAAGGAGAATAAGGGCTTAAAGGAAGAACTAAAGATCTCTGGGAACAGCAATAAAAGCAGAATTGATGAAATGGAAGACCGCATTAGCGACCTCGAAGATGCAAATATTAAAAGAACCAAAAGGGAAAAGGAAATTGAAGCATGAAGGGAAAAGAATGAAAAAAAAATTCAAGCTCTATCCGACACCATGAAAAAAGGAAACATAATAGTAATAGGAATTCCAGAAGGAGAGGAGAGAGACCAAGGAGCAGAGAAACTATTTAAGGAGGTGATAGAAGAAAATTTCCCGAGTATGAAATTTTCCGGCATGCAAGAAGCAAGAATATCTCCAAATCACCATGATCCCAGACA
>PVIJ01006735.1:50933-89201 GCA_004024925.1 Scalopus aquaticus
AAAATATTGAAGATGACAAGGGGGAGGAAACAAATAACTTATAAAGGCAAACCAATCAGGATGACATCTGACTTCTCTGAAGAAACGCTAAGGGAAAGGAGAGGATGGAGAGACATATTCAACAAACTCCAAGACCATAAATTCCAACCAAGAATACTTTATCCCGCAAAGCTCTCTTTCCTCTATGAAGAAAGGATAAAGATCATCCCAGACAAACAGAGTCTCCAGAAATTCGTCACAACTGAACTCCCACTACAAACAATACTACAAGAAGTCCTAAAACCAAAACTGACAAAGGAATGAAAAAACTAGAATAAGATATGGAATAAAACCACAAAAAGACAAATAAAATGGCCAACATAGATGCCAATGTATCAATATTAACTCTAAATGTAAACGGACTCAACTCATCAATAAAAAGGCACAAAGTAGCGAAATGGATCAAAAAACAGAACCCAACCTTCTGCTGTCTACAAGAAACACATTTAGCCACAAAAGATAAACATAAACTGAAAGTAAAAGGCTAGAAAACAATCCTACAAGCAAATGGACCTAAAAAGAAGGCAGGGACAGCTATACTTATATCAGATAAAATAGACTTCAAACTAAAAAAGATAAAAAGAGACATAGATGGTCACTATATCATGATAAAGGGGAAAATTCAGCAAGATGATATAACCCTCATCAACATATACTTTCCTAATGAAGGAGCACCAAAATATATAAGACAATTATTATCAACTCTGAAAATAGACATTAGAGAAAATACATATATAGTAGGAGACTTCAGCACTCCATTATCACAAATGGACAGATCAACGAGGCAACAAATAAACAAGGACATTAAAGCTCTAAACAAAGACCTAGACCACATGGGCTTAACAGATATCTATAGGGCACTGCACCCCCCAAAATTTGAATACACATTCTTCTCAAGTGCACATGGATCATACTCCAGGATTGATCACATACTAGGTCACAGAACAAACCTCAACAGATACACAAAGATAAAAATCATACCTACTATCTTCTCCAATCATAAAGCCATCAAATTAGAAATAAACCATGAAAAGAAAAAAAGGAACCCTTTTCCATCATGGAGATTAAAACCCACACTGCTTGAAGATCACTGGACTAATGAGATCAAAGAAGAAATCAAAAAATACCTAGAAATGAATGACAAAGAAGGCACAACCTTCCAGAATGTTTGGGACACAGCAAAAGCAGTATTAAGAGGGAAATACATAGCAATACAGGCTCACATCAAGAAACAAGAAACAACTCAAATAAACAATCTAATCTCTCACCTCCAAGAACTAGAAAAGGAACAAGAGAAAAGCACAAAAGCCAGTACAAGAAAGGAAATAATAAAAATAAAAGAAGAAATAAATGAATTGGAAATAAAAAAAACAATACAGAAGATCAATGACACCAAAAGCTGGTTCTTCGAAAATATAAACAAAATAGACAGACCTCTAGCAAGGCTCACAAAGAAAAAACGGGAGAATACACAAATAAATAGGATAAGAAATGAAAGAGGTGAAATTACAACAGACACAGCAGAAATCAAAAGAATAATCAGAGACTATTATAAACACCTATATACAACAACTTAGAGGATATGGATAAATTCCTGAAACTACACAGCCACCCAAAAATAGGTAAAGAAGATATAGAACACCTAAACAGGCCAATCTCAACCTACAAAATTGAAGCAGTAATCAAAACCCTCCCCAAAAACAAAAGCCCAGGACCAGATGGTTTCATAAATAAATTCTACCAAACGTTCAAAAATAAACTAATCCCTATATTACACAAACTCTTTCAAAAAATTGAAAAGGAAGGAGTATTACCAAACACATTCTGTGAAGCAAATATTACTCTAATACCAAAACCAGACAAAGACAATACAAAAAAAGAAAACTACAGACCAATCTCTCTAATGAATACTGATGCAAAAATATTCAACAAAATCTTGGCCAACAGGATCCAACAATGCATCCAAAAGATAATACACCACGACCAAGTGGGATTTATTCCAGGGACACAAGGATGGTTCAACATCTGAAAATCAATTAATGTAATCCATCACATCAACAAAAAGAAAAATAAAAACCACATGATCATATCAACAGATGCTGAGAAAGCATTCGACAAAGTGCAACATCCATTTATGATAAAGGCCCTTGAAAAACTTGGAATAGAAGGAACATTCCTTAACATAATAAAAGCCATATATGACAAACCCACAGCCAATATTATCCTCAATGGTGAGAAGCTGAAAGCCTTCCCCCTAAAATCAGGAACAAGACAAGGATGTCCACTCTCACCATTGCTTTTCAATATAACACTTGAAGTCCTAGCAAGAGCAATAAGACAGGCTAAAGACATACAAGGAATCCAAATAGGGAAAGAAGAAATTAAACTGTCACTATTTGCAGATGATATGATTATATACATAGAGAATCCCAAAAACTCCATAGAAAAACTACTCAAAACTAAAGACCAATTCAGTAACGTAGCAGGATACAAAATCAATGCACAAAAATCAGTAGCCTTTCTATATGCAAACATTCAGTCTGAAGAAGAAGAAATTGAAAGAATTATCCCCTTCAAAATCGAAACCAAAAAAATCAAATACCTGGGAATAAACCTAACAAAAGAGATAAAGGACTTATACAAAGAAAACTACAAAACGCTGTTAAAAGAAATAAAGGAAGACACAAAAAGATGGAAAGACATCCCCTGCTCATGGATTGGAAGAATCAACATCATCAAAATGGCCATCCTACCAAAAGCAATCTACAGATTCAATGTGATTCCGATAAAAATCTCAATGACATTCTTCAAAGAAATAGAACGGATATTGAAGGAATTCATATGGAACCACAGAAAACCTCGAATAGCTAAAGCTCTCCTGACTAAAAAGAAGATGAATGGAGGGATTACACTCCCTGACTTCAAACTATACTACAACGCCATAATAATTAAAACAGCTTGGTACTGGAGCAAAAACAGACACATGGACCAATGGAACTGAATAGGAAACCCAGAAATAAATCCACATATTTATGGACTACTAATCTTCGACAAAGGAGCAAAGAATATGCAATGGAACAAGATTAGTTTGTTCAATTAATGGTGTTGGGAGAACTGGACTGCTACATGCAAAAAAATGAAGCTAGACCACTACCTCACACCATGCACAAAAACCAGCTCAAAATGGATAAAAGACCTGGAGATAAGACCTCAAACCATAAAGTTTATAGAAGAAAAAATAGGCAAAACTCTACATGACATACATCTCAGCAAAATCTTTAAAACCACTTCCCCCATAGCGAAGGAAGTAAAAGAAAAGATAAACAGCTGGGACTACATCAAACTAAAAAGCTTCTCTACAGCAAAAGAGACAATAATTAAAACAGACACTCTACTAATTGGGAGAAGATCTTTGCATACAATACAACCGATAAAGGACTGATAACAAAAATCTACAAAGAGCTCACACAACTCAACAAAAACAAAGTCAACAATCCAGTCAAAAAATGGGCTGAAGACCTAAAAAGACACTCCTCCAAAGAAGAAAAGCAAATGGCCAACAGGTATATGAAAAAATGCTCAAAATCACTTATAATCAGGGAAATGCGAATTAAAACCACAATGAGATACCACCTGATGCCAGTGAGAATGGCACACATTAATAAAACAGGCAACAACAAATGTTGGCAAGGATGTGGAGAAAAAGGAGCTCTCCTACACTGCTGGTGGGAATGCAAATTGATCCAACCACTATGGAAAGCTGTATGGCGTTTCCTCAAGCTGCTGGAAATGGAACTTCCATATGACCCAGCAATACCACTACTGGGAATATACCCAAAAGACACAAAAACACTAATCCGAAAGGATACATGCACCCACATGTTTATTGCAGCACTGTTTACAATAGCTAAGGTATGGAAACAACCCAAATGCCCAAAAATAGATGACTGGATCAAGAAGATGTGGTACATATACACAATGGAATGCTATTCAGCATTCAAAAAAGACAAACACATGCAATTCACAGCAACATGGATGGACCTAGAGGGGATCATGATCAGTGAAATAAGCCAGAAAGAAAGAGAAAATTATCGAATGGTTTCACTTATAACAGGAATATAGGGGAGCCAAATAAGAAAGCGACATTCAGCAGGGAAGGAGGGGAGGGGACGGCTCAAGAGGGGAGCGCAGAGGACTATGGTGATGGCTCCATGGGTGAACAGGTGGTGGGTAACTTATGGGGAACACACAATAATGTAAAAGATACGAATAACAAAAATAAATAAAATAACTATTTAAAAAAAAAGAAGAAATGCAAATGGCCAATAGGCATATGAAAAATTGTTCAACATCCCTCATAATCAGGGAAATGCAAATAAAAACCATAATGAGAAACCACCTTACTCCAGCAAGAATGGCACATATTAAAAAAACAGAAAAACAACAAATGTTGGCGAGGATGTGGAGGACAAGGAACTCTTCTACACTGCTCCTGGGAATGCAAACTGGTCCAACCACGGTGGAAAGCTGTATGGCAGTTTCTCAAACTGCTAAAAATGGAGCCTCCATACGACCTAGTAATACCACTTCTGGGAATCTACCCAGAGGACACAAAAACATTAATACAAAAAGAGACATGCACCTGTATATTTATTGCAGAAAACAACACAGATGCCCAAAAATAGATGATTGGATCAAGAAGATGTGGTACATATACATAATGGAATACTATTCAGCATTCAAAAAAGATAAATATGTGCAATTCGCAGCAACATGAATGGAGCTAGAAGGGATGATGCTCAGTGAAATAAGCCAGAAAGAAAGAAAAATATCAAATGTTTTCACTTATAACCATAATATAGGTGAACCAAACAAGAAAGAGACATCCAGCAAGGGAGGGGGAATATAAGGGCTCAAAAAGGGGTAGAAAAGAGCACAAGGGACTATGGTGATGGTTCACAGGTGAATTGGTGGTGGGTAACCTATGGGGAATACACAATAATGTGAAAAATATGAATAATAATTAAAAAAAGAATGCAAACCTCTAGATTATAGGATGTAATACATTTTTAAATCATTTTTGGCCCCTTGTATAATACTAAGCACACAATGAGGAGTTAAATCTTGCTAAATCATATTAAGTATATGAAATTATATAAAATAACAAAGGAAAAACATGACTTTGGTAGGGGGTGGGGGAGGTATGTATGATCACAAGTCCAAGAACAAGTTACCATAACTGACCATCCAGCCTACTGCATCATTACTAACCTAGACCTAGCATGAGGCCAAGGGATGCTAAAACCCAGTTCTTTAAGCCCAGTTGTCCATTCCAGTCATGTTGCCTCTCCCTGTCCACCAGCCACTGCCCCTCACCCTGGGGGTGAAACTTTCTTCCCATTCGTGCCTTTTGCTCTGGATTTGTCACTACTACATCTCCCACCCCCCCACCCCCGTTGAAACTTACCTAATCCAACTCTTAGATCTCAATCAGCTAGTCGTGGACTTATCTGTGACCCACTGATCAATCTCAATAATAAGAGTTTTCAAAAACGTGCTTTTAATAGTAGCCAACTTTCAATGAGAGTGCTCAAATATGGAGATGGGCTCAAAGGTTCAGTGGCAGTGGAGTGTCTTAAATGACTTTTCTAAAACCTTATCTACTAAGTGGCAAACTGGGTGTGTGTCTACTGATGCTAAATCCCATTGTGTTCCCATTTTATCCTACATACTTCTAGCCCAGGACTGATCACTTCCCAGGCCTGATCATGTCTGCTCCTGTACTAGGAGATGGCTTTGGGACCATTGCATTTTTCCAATTCAAGTCTATCTTCTTATTCCTTCAGTGGATTTTTAAATTTGAATAGGACGTGGCTTCATTTTCTTCCTTTGGCTTCTCAAGGGCAGAGAAAAAGAAATGGAGTTGAACTCCTGCGTCACTGGTAAGAACCTTTATCACCACACCCTCTTCTTAATCTTAGAATTTAGGAGCACAGAAGAGAAACTTTTAAAAGTTCATTTTATGACATTTTCCCCTCTTCAGTCATATAACTTTAAAAATGCCCCAACCAATTTATTTATTTTACAAAATGTAGCAGAAAATTCCCTTCTGGACTTATTTTCCATGTGCAAAGCTTGAGCCTGGAGCACATTTTTACTGCTAGAAATAGGGGGCTATAATGAAAATGCTGACACAACCTCAACCATAGAGGTGCTAGCAGGCACGGCTATAATAAATAATGTGGGAAATATTTTACACTTCAAGGCAATTACATGTTCAGCCATCTTTAGGATAGCTGGCCCATGAAGGGTAGGGATTAGGTTTCTGTGACAAGTGTAAAAGACCCATGACTCATGAATGCCGGGAGGTACGAATGAATTACAAGAGCTGAGTGAAAGCGACGTAATCACCTATGATAGGTAGAAAATGTTCTGTTTATTTGCAGGAGAGAAAGGTGACAAAATCCAACCAGGGCAATTTTGCCAGTTTGGGTTTTGACCAACAAGGCTGGAGGTGCTGATGTTGGGCAATGCTCTCTCTGAACTTAGTGGGCATTGCAGCATGCACAGAGAAGCTGATTTTTATTCTTGACCTTTTCTTCATATAAATATGCTCTCAGTGGAAAGTAAAGTGATAACTTACGTTCCGGAACTATGAGAGTGTCTGTGCACCTACAGATAATTATGTGGCCAGGGGACACTGGAGATATTGATGGATCATTCACTAACCCAGTTCTGCTCAGTCTTTATGCTTATTGGCATGCACTATCTTGTCCTATGATTGCTACATTCATTCCTTCCTCTAGCTGAGAATAACGGCAGTGGCTATTCAGGTGTCTCTCCCCAGGGGCTATTCACCTGTAGGTACGGGAAGTTTGCTTTTACTTTTCTTCTGCTTAAGTGCCTTCAACAAAATTGGGGATAATGAATTGAGTCACATGAGTTACAGATTCCCCAGTATCTGGATTAGGTGCTCCATAACATAGTCTCTAATTTCCCAAACATAGCCCTTAGTACACTGTACATTCTCTGCTTATACCAAATGCATCTTTGCTTTAGACTGTCGCTTCATGAGTATAGAAATTATGCATGTATTACTCAGAATGGTCCCAAAGTCTAGTATAGTGCCTGGTATGTGGTGAGTGTTCTGTGAATATCTAGTAAAGGCACAAATGACCTTATGGGTTAAGGTATCTTCTCAAGACCATTCATTTCACAAATAAATGTGCCTGATTCTATGTGTAGGCATTGATCTAGTCATCTTGCTATTAAGGGACTCCCATTCCCTTCCTTAGAGGGACTACCATTTTAGTAGGGAGATTAAATCATCACAACAGTGTCTGACAAAGACTATCTATAGTATCACAAAACAGATAAGAAGATGACAAGAGGGAGGAATAGACTAGTTCAATATAGTCTTATTATATATAATAGTATATATAGTATCTATATCTATATATCTATATCTATAATAGTGTTATTAACTATACACTCTTGCTCATTTGGCATTGCATTATTGGTTATCAGTTCATATATGCCTTCTATCATGCCAAATAATCATCATCCATCACTATAACTTCTTCAATACCTACCACAGAGTTTGTTACATAGAGGTAGTACCTGAATAGCACATTGTAATGGGAGTAGACATATTGGGAACATGAATTAAGCTAAATTACTTAGGATTGAATATCAATCGTGTTTTGTACAGACTTGTGACTTTGAATTCATTGAAAAAACTTTGTTAAACCTTTCTGAGAATTAGTGACTTCATCTAATAACATGATGTCATCCCACAAGTCTATTTTGAAGATATTTTGAAGACTAGACGCGTAGTACTTAAGCAAATTTAAAAGTTTATTAAGTGGGTCTTATTGGCAACTAAGTAGATATTTCTCAGTTTGCCATAAGATAAATTACAAGTTGAACTGAAAATATAGATGGTAAGAAGTTATGAACATTGAGATTTTCTTGAAATGACTTAGTGTTTTGGGGGGCATTTAACAGTCTGGGGGTGCATAGTTTAGGATTCATACTGTAATTGAATGGAATTGATTTAGATTCATTATTGAGGTTTGTTTGAGTAGGCTTCTTCATATGGTTGTGTCTCAATCTGTTCACCTGTAATTATTTATCAATATTCCACTCAATTTACAATTTGAAAATCTACTGAAAGAGGTAAGAAGCATGGTGATAGTGGGAAACAATCACTACTTTTACCAATTTACTTCCTTTCCAGTTTTCTTCACATGTAAAGTATAGGTAATCTCAAGGTAAAGAAGAGAGAGATTTTACTTCATCAAAACATTTCTATAAAGTTTCCAAAAGAATTTCAACTGCAGTTTGCATATTCCTGGTGGAAAAGCATGTAGAAAATGGGCATATTGTGTGTGTGTGTGTGTGTGTGTGTGTGTGTGTGTGTGTGTGTGACTGACAACAACCATAGCACAAAAGGAAAATAAGGTCTTACAACCTTGGTTGCAAATGAAGTACTTTGTCAATAACCTTGAGTCACTCAGACTGAGGCAAATTGGCTGATCCCTCATGTAAGCCAATTTGAAAACAAATTTCACTTTGGGAAAGGATAAAAGAAAGATTTGGGACCACACATTCACATTTATTTTTAAGTTTTAGCATGGATGAATGTAGTATCCTAGTTAGACTATAATTTGATTAAATGATTACCAAGTAGTTGCTTTGACACACATATTCCTGAATTGTATTACATTTGATAACAGAGAACCCAGTGAATTAAATTACCTTAAACTCATGATTCTTCTGTCTGAGCTATGAGTAGATACCTTTATAAATACTATATTTAATTTTTGCTTAATAAAAATGTGAAAGTGAACCACAATATTTCAGAGAAGTTCTTTTTAAATATTTGCAAGATTGTATTAAATAACATATTAAAATACATATATTATTGCAAATGTATACATATTTCATTCCTATACAAAGACATGATTATTCAAGAGGTTTAAAATAACACACACTAATTTGTTATCACTGGTTATAAAGACTTTAGAAGGGTGCACTGAACATTATGTTAGCATTGATGTGTCAATCTTTTAGTTGAAGGATGGCATATCTGAATCCCAGAACAGCCTTAATTAACAGAAAATAATTAGCATCACTTCCCCAGCAGAGAATATGAGAGTATTTTTTTTTTCCAACAGAATTCATTGATTGATAATTAAGGAGGAGTTAGTTGTAATAAAACTCCCAGTATTGCAATTTCTAATTGGCCTTTCAGGACATTTTACAGTTACAGTTACTTTGTTCCAGGCATTTTCTGCCTTTTGAGGAGTTTTAATAAGAATCTCTCCTCTCTAAAGCCAAAGCTCTGCAGGTGATGAAGGAAAAGAACAGGGCGACACACATTGGAGCATGTTAGTGTCAGGTGGGCAGAGTGGAGACTGAAGAACAGTTCATTTTTTTTTTTAAGTTTGTGTGGACACTGTCCTTTCTTCATTTAGGATTAAATGTGTCCCTGGGACAAGTAGAATCTCCTTTAGAGTCTCTCTCTACAGGAAGCATCTGCAGTCTGGAAACATTCCTCCTTTTATAAGGTGCACAAATCTCTGTTCATCTTCTCTTTAAGCACTTAGAGCTTTGTGTTAAGAACTAGGATTGATAAATCTTCCCTGCCCACCACCTCTAGCACCTCCTTTATTCTTAATTCTTTTTTTTAAAGATTTATTTATTTATGCATATAAGCTGGGGTACAGGCCAGAGGTGTGGGGCGGCGAGAGGATTCACCAGAGACAGAATGAGGAGCAGCACAGGCAGACTGAGGGAAATACACTGCTGAGGGGAGCGGCGGGCGAGGCAGGAGAGGTCTGCCGCGCCATGTGGGATTCTCCCCGGCTGGGTGTCGAACTTGCGTCGCCGCTGCCGACAGCTCCACAGTGCAGCGCTTAACCGCTGCGCCACCAGGGAGGCGCTATTCTTAATTCTTAACTTGCTCTGTGTCTACTTTTTTGTTTGCCTGACATGGAGGAACAAGTTTGATGTACATATCATAGAAAAAATGGAAAATAGAGTAAACTAAAGAAGAAAATAAAAGTATATGCTAATAACATACTTTTAATAACCAATATAAATTTTGATGTATTTCCTTCTAGTCATTTTTTTCTACAGAATTTTGTTCTTGCAATATTTTATGAATGTGCATTTTTTTTTTTTAGTTAACATTGGTTTACAACACTGTATATGATTCAGAGGTATAGGATCTCACCCCTTCAGATGTGTTACCACACTGCATCCATGACCAAGACACTCATAGTTGCCCACCATACTCTATCAGGTGCCCCCCCATCCTGCTCACCACCTTTCCCTTCCCTGTTTTGTTGCCTCAATTCTACAGACTTATAGGGGTTATTAACAGTTTGTTTCTGTCTGACCCCTTGTTTCTTTATATTCCTCATATAAGTGAAATCATCTGGTATTTGTCTTCCCTCTTCTGACTTACTTTGCTTAGCATTATCCACTCTAATTCTGTCCATGTTGTCACAAGTGGCAAGAGTTGATAATTTTTTACAGTTGAGTAGTATTTCATACATGTGCCACTTCTTCCTTAATAATCCACTCATTTCTGGGCATCAGTCTTTTGGACAATCAGTCTTTGGGTAATTAGGTTGTTTCCATAATGTGGCTATTGTAAATAGTGCTGCAAGGAACATAGGAGTGCACATATACCTTTGAATTAGTATTTTTTGTATTCTTCAGGTCAAGACTTAAGAGTGAAATTGCTGGTCATATAGCAGATCTATTTTTAGTTGAGAAGAACTGTTTTCCATACAGGCTGAAATAGTCTACACCCTCACCAAAAAAGGTTCCTTTTTCTCCACACCCTCACCAGCACTTGTTGTTGCTGGTCTTTTTCAGTGCAGGCCATTCTTACAAGTGTGAGATGCTGTCTCGTTGTGGTTTTGATGTATATTTCGCTGATGATAAATTATGATGTGTATGTTTTAATGTGCCTGTTATACATGGACATCTGTAGTCTTCTTTAGGGGTCAGCTTAGCTTTTCTGCCCATTTTTTGATTTATTTATTTTCTTTTTGTTATTGGCCAGTTGTATAAGTTCTTTGAAGTTGTGGATATTAGCCTCTTGTCATATATGATATGCAAACTTTTTTTTTTTTTTGCCGTTCAGTAAGGTATCTTCTTGTTTTAATGATAGCTTCTCATATCTTTGATGTAATCTCATTTGTTTCTCTCAGTGTTGGAGATGAATTACAAAGATATCACTGAATCCAGTGTTGTGTTTTGTCTAACTTTTCTTCTATATATTTTAGAGTTTAAGGTCTTACAACCAAGTTTTTAATACACTTTGAGTTACTTTTTTTATATGTTATGAGATGGTGATCTGGTTTCGTTCTTTTGCATGTGGCTGTCCAGTTTTTGTAGCACCATTTGTTGGAGACTTTCCTTTCTCCAATGTAAATCCTATGCCTTTGTCATAGATCAACCATGTAAGTGTGGGTTTATTTCTGGGATCTTAAATCTCTTCTTTTGGTTTCTGGGTCTATTTTTATTCCAGCTCCATGCTGTTTTAATTATTCTAGCTTTGTAGTATGGTTTAAATTCTGGTAATGTGATACCACCCTTTATTTATTTTTTTCTAGGATTGCTTTGGCTATGCAGTGACTTTTGTGGTTCCGTATAAATTCCATCAGTATTTATTCTATTTACTTGAAGAATGCCATTGAACTTTGATAGGTATTGTGTTGTATCTGTACATTGCTTTGGATAAGGTGACCATTTTAACAATGTTAAATTTTCCAGGCCTTGAAAGGAGATATCATTCCATTCCTTTTGTCTTCTATTTCCTTTAACTTTGTCTTATAGATTTCATTGTATGAGTTCCTTATCTCCTCTGTTAAGTTTATTCCTAGGTTATTTAATTCTTTTTGATGTGATTGTAAATTGGATTGTTTTCTTGATTTCTTTCTCTTCTAGTTTGTTGTTTGCATATAGAAACACAACTGATTTTTGTAAATTGATATTTTAACCTGCCACTTTACTGGCGTATTATTTCAATTAGTTTTTTAATGGAGTCTTCAGGGATTTCTACGTATATTGGCATATTATGGCAAGTAGTGATAGCTTTACTCTTTCTTTTCCAATTTGCATTCCTTTTATAGCTTTCTCTTACCTAATTGCTATAGATAGGACTACCAATACAATAATGAAAAGTAGTGGTGAAAGTGGACATACCAGATCTTAGAAGAAAATCTTTGTTTTTCACCCTTGAGCATGATGTTGCCTATGGGTTTGTCATATATGGAACTTCTTGTGTTGAGATATAGCTCATCTTTTCCCAGTATTTGAGGGTTTGGATCATAAATGGATGATGAATCTTATCAATTGTTTTCTTTGTATCTATTGGTATGACCATATGATTTTTATCTCTCCTTTGGTGATGTGCCATTAATCAATTTTTGAATGTTGAACCATCCTTGTGTCCCTGGAATAAATCCAATTGATCATGGTACAGTCATTTAAATGCATTGGTGAATTCAGTTTACTAAGATTTTTATTGAGGATTTTTGCATCTGTGTTCATCAGGGATATTGGTGTATAGTTTTCTTTTTTATTTTTGTGATGTCTTTGCTTTTGTTATCAGTAATTTTGGCCCCATAAAATGTGTTTAGAAGTATTCCCTCTTTCTCAATTTTTTGAAAAGTTTGAGAAAGATAGGTATTTGTTTGTCTTTGAAGGTTTGATAGAATTCAATAAGGAAAACTTTTTTTTTGGAGACTTGACTACTGTTTTCATTTCTTTGTAATTGGTCAGTTTAGATTTTCTGCTTTTTCCTCATTCAGCCTTGGAAGGTTGTATATTTCTAAGAATATGTCCACTTTTGTTCTGGTTTAGTCAACTTACTGTCATGCAGATGTTCATAGTAATTTTTTATGATCCTCTGTATTTCTGAGATGTCTGTTGTAACTTCTCTTTCATTTCTGATTCTGTTTACTCAAGTATGTCTGTTGTAACTTCTCTTTCATTTCTGATTCTATTTACTCAAGTTTTTTTCCTTGTTTGTGAATCTAGCTATAGTTTTACCTATTTTGTTTATTTTTTGAAGAACCAACTTTTGGTTTCATTGACCTTTGGATTAGACAAATAAATTGTAGGAAGAAATATATTAATTTCACAATAATAGTAACTTTTTACTTATTTGAACTAGAAAGCATCTGTGTATATAACCCAAATAAAGTACAAGCCATGGATAATTTTATTGATTTTTGAAAAGAGCGTAATCTTCCCACAGGATGCAATTCAAAAGGAAGTTGAAGAAAATTTAAACCTTCAATAGTTTGTTTGAAGGAATATCTATTCAAAATGCTTCCCATAGGTCTTAAGAGATGTTCAATTTAAAGGAGACAAGATCAGTATAGGGATTTTAAATATTAGAAGAAAATGCCTCATGGGGCTACAAGGAAGATTGGGAAGTTTAACTCTTTATTTTAGGAGACTGTGTCCCTAGATAAAATTCTAATTTGGGGGAAAGATGTGGAGGGAGGGAAAATATGTAATTGGGGCAACTAAATGCTTTAAAGAAAAAAAAAGAAGAGTGTCATCTTGGATAAAATGTCTTAAAATCAATGCTCAAGATAGTCATCTGTGAACGTATGAGTAGTATAGTATAATCTCAGGAGAAGTAGGTAAGAGGTGGAATGAACAGGACGGGAAAGGGGAAGGAAAATGTGGTTTCACTGTAACTGCCTCAAATAGGGAATTCTGGAGCAAAAGTTGATTACAAATCTATGCCACCTAAGACAAGGAAAGGAGGCTTTGGGAATCTTACTGTAGCTATGGATCAATATTTATTTCTCTCTCATTAATAACTAATTGATTAATTTTCTCATGGTTGCTGGAAAGATTTTGAGGGTAGCGTTTGGGTGATTGGGAATTTCTTTGTTCTTTATAGTGTATGTTATCAGGAATTTGAGATCATGTAGTTATTTCATTATTTAATTTTTTAAAAAAATATATCTAGTAGTGAATTCTTCACACTTCCCTTAAGTATGAACAAATGAACAATCTACTATAAGAGCTCCAAAAATTGCTTCTGGCAAGAGGATTCTGAAACAACTGACGGTCCCTTGGGAGAAAAATATATATTTGGGTATTTGGAGTGTTTGTTTCTTTCTCCTTTTTTTCTCTTTTGTGCTTGTTTGTTTGCCTTATCTTTGATGGCCACTTAAAAGAAAGAACTCAAATGGATTATAAATGTTAGATATTTTCCCCTCAAAACAAAATAAAAGAATAGTACTTTTGTCCATAAGGCGATCAAAAACCAGTAAGAACATTTGGTGCAATCAATCTATTACAAACCAATTTTATAGCTATATAATGAGATCTAATTGCTGCTTTATTAGTCTGGCTAATATTAAAAGTGTCAGTAATTGCTTTGCATTTAAGTTGGTTTTCCAATTTAAATTGCATGTCCAATACATTACCATTAACTTATGTACTTCTTTTATTTAATAGATTTTCCTTTTCTAGTCTGCATTTATAGGATTTTCCTCTTCCTTACTACTTGAAATGGGTAAAATAAAAGAAATGAGGATCAATGAGAATTTTATACAGTGAATGCCTGTGTTTATGGGATGCTGTTGTGCATTGCTTATGCTCTAAAACTGAATTCAGTTTTAGAGCATAAGACCTTGACTGGTCTTAGATGACTCTCTGGTCATTGTCCAAACTGTATGCAAAAGTAAAAAACAAACTGCTTTTTCAGAGCTTATACAAAATGCTATTATTAATTGAAATAACTAGATTAGCAATCTCTAGTTCCCTTCATTCAATCATAAATGGTAGAACAAGGTAGCATTTAATGAAATAATTCAGTGATTAGTTAGTGGGTAAAATCAAACAGGTATTAAAACATCACTTATACAGTTATTTTAAACAGCTCTAGAAATACAACCTATGTCCTGAGTACTAATCATCAGGTTTTATGACCATATCCTCTGAAAGAAACCTTAATGCTCTAAAACCAATATGCATTTAACTCTTTATTAGTATCTGAAGATTTTGAAATAAACTTCATTCTCTATAGAAGTCAGCAGAAGCCTAGTGTTCATTTTGGGGGATATTTCTGTGTTTACTGTTTGCTGAACCAGAATTTTCACACTAAGATTTATAAGGACTATGGGTCAAAAACAAAAACAAAACAAAACAAAAAGAGCAAACAAAGGACAAAGATAAAACCTGATTCTTGTGAGTCATAAATTTGAGACTTCTGTGCTAGTTTATTTTCCTTCCTTTTCCACCTCAAGGTCAATTCTATCCCCCTGAGTATCTCTGTACTCAGTACATTTGTTACTAAATCTACCATCCTCACTCAACAACTTCACTGCATTCTCCTTCTAAAGGTCTTTCAACTCCTGTTGCCCCTCATTGAAGCCTGCAGTTTATTTTTTAATAACTGATTCAATCATGTAACTCCTTCTTTAAACCATTCAGTGTCTGCCCATTTTTCTTAGGATCAGATTAAATGTCCAACATGGCAGACAAAACCTGCCAACTTGGCTTAGATCATTCACACTGCCTTCCAGCTCACTGCTACGCTTCCCAATTGCGGAGTATTCTTTCTCTTCCCTATTCAGGATTCCAGAATTCTTGCCTTCTGTACCGAATTGAATGTCTGTCAAAAGTTTATGTCCAAAAACTTGTGAATGTGACTTTATCTGGAAGTGAAGTCTTTGCAGATGTAATCAAGTAAAATGATGTCAGATTAAGAGAAACCTAAAAGCCAATAATTGTCCCCATTCATACTTTGGAGCCTTAATGAGACAGAACCTTACAGTTAATCAAAGAAAAGTCAGATCATTCTGGAGGGTTCCCTAATCCAGTAGGACTGGTATCCTTTGAAGAGGAAGAGGCATCAGAGAACCCTTTCTCTCTGAACACTAACACAGAAAAAGCCATGTGAGGAAATAGTGAGAAGAACAGCTATCTATAAATTAGAATGAGAGGTCTTACCAGAAACCAACCCTGCTGGGCCCTAGATCTTAGACTTCCAGCCTCTAGAACTGTAAGAAAATGGACTTCTGTTATTTAGGTCACCTTAAAAATTACAGTGGGGTATGCACATACTTATTTTCTATATGTATTTATTTGGAAGAATATTTGATTACCAGATGTCACAAGAACTAGATTTTACATTCCCAAGGGCAGGGAGCAGTCTTTCCTGTATTGTCCACCATTTTATCCCCTGCCCATTCAATAAATAAATTCAGTGTATAATATATATGGCTCCAGATGATTTAAGGAAAAAAACAGAATATTAAAATAGTTAATTTTTCAGTTACTGCTGCTTAATTTTCACATATCTTTGTCCCTTCATCTCTCTTGGTATTCATTTCCTCACTTGTAAAATAAGACCAGTGAACTAGATTATTTTGAGGTTGGAGGCAATTCTACCATTCCACGAGGTTGTGATTCCATCTGTTGAAAATTCTTTTTGAGACAGTGGACACAAATACATGGTCAGGCTCGTGTGTTTGTGAAAAAATAGGTCAAATTCAAGACCATTTTATGTGATTTTACAGTCACCATCAATGTATTATTTACTGAATTTGAAGTAATGCACAAGCAAATTGCGCGTCTTTACTGGTTAGGTCCTGAAAGTCTAGCTCTGTGCCTAGTAATTTTAGGTACTCAGTAATATTTGTTGAAATGATTGATTAAGGCAAGGATTATAGTCGTGTGTGGAATGGAGACTTTTTACGTTGGCACACCAGAGTATGCTCGAATTGTAACATCACTATTCTCCCTTACCCCAAATAGTGGTGACTGAAACCAATATGTGAGTTTAGAAGATCAATATTTTTCATTTTTTTCTTATTCTGGTCTTCTAAATGCCTTTATCATTGAAAAAAGCCACAGAAAAGAATCAAGGAAAGTTAAAATTTAAAATCAGACATTCAGGGTAATTAGATTCACTCTATCTCAACTCCATCATCAGCTGGGTCCTTGGAGTCTGTCAATGGGGAGAATCAAGAAAGAAAGCAGAGATTTTAAAAAAGTTATGTGGCATCATGCAGGATTTTGAAAGCAACCACTTTAGGGCTTTTTTCCCCTCTTTTTTCACTGCCTGGTCGGGTTCTGAATCTCCATCCAACATGCTGTGATGTTGGTAATTTGTTAAATATCGTGCAGATCCTCAGCTCTGAGTGAGGCTTTATATCTTGCACATGTTGGGTAGTAATTGGGGATTTGTATTTTCCACGGGGAAATTTATCTGAGTAGTAAGGTTTGTTTCTCTTTTATGAAAGGATTGCTTTTTTTTTTTTTTTTTGCCTGGGTTGGCTGTTATGATCTTAGATTGGGTTTTTTTTGAGAGATGGCCTGTGCCACCCCAGTGTGGTGATTATAATTTCTAATGCTGATTATTTATTGCCTTGGGCAAGTGCTACCAGGATCCTACCCTCTAGAAAGAAACATTTCAGAGACCATTAAGAAAGTGAAGTGTCGGCTTTTACATACTCCCAAACTGAAATAAATTGACAGGTTTCCTTTGTAATTCTTGTCAGAGAAAAAATTAAATATTTATATAATTATCTGTAGCATGGTCATATTTCTGACTAGAATTTAAGTTCTTGAAAGAGAATTTTTGTTAAAAATTCCATATTTATCCAGATAATTGGAGAAGGAATCCACATTCTCTTCTTGGTTCAAATTTAGGCCTCTTTGATTTGGCTATTGGGGATTCTCAAAAAGGAGAGGTTACAGCCTCTATTCTACCCCCAAAGTAGAGGCAGAGCGAAGATTCACTTGAGGATTTATTTGAAAACTGATATCAGGGATGGGAGTGAAAGGTGAGGAATATTGGAAGGGGGTAGGAATGAACGCTGGTTGAAAAAGGCATTAAAGTTGGCTACTTAAATTCTCTAGGCTGGTTCTTGTTGCCCCAGGATCTTCTGAGAAGTAAAATAGAATGTCTTTATGTTTATCAGTCCAGGTTCAAAGGGAAAAAGCATTTATCACCTGCCATGCTATGTTGGTGAGTTGCCCTAAGTTTAAGTGCCCTGTCATTTAAAATTGTGTATGTGCAAATGCCAAGTAAGCTCCAACAGATGGTGTCCCAGAAGTGGTGGGTCAGAGATGAGAAGACAGAGTGGAAGTAGGGTAGAGGCTTAACTGAGCTGGGAAGCAACAAAGGGAGTTTAAATGAAATTTTGTACTTTAAAGGAACAAAAGCCACCAAGGATCGGTTAGGGACATTGCAATTCTATTGTTACATTCCACATGAGTTGGGCATACCATAAAAATCAAGAATTGTTTCTGTAAAATAATCTTTGTATAGTAAAGGGGCAAAGAAAACTTGTACTCAGTTTTTAAGAATATTAATAGTGGAGAACAATGTAACCAAACTAAAATATCCTTTGTCTATGGGTCATCTTCTAGGGACCTGGATATTATTTTCTTCTGGGGGAATTTAGGAAAGCTTTCATTCATGTGTCAGAAATGTTTTAACAAGAAAACAATAGAATAAAGAAAACCAAAGAAAAATAAGCTTATTTAGTGGCTGCATTTCCATTTAAACAGTGGACATATTATATAGAAATATTCAAATACTGATTATGTATATATCCATGTAACTATATAGTTGTATGATTTAACTATATACAGCACTACTTTTACAGAAATCCATAATACAAGTAATACTTTCTTCTATTGATAGCCTAGTACCAATCAGCAGTTTTACTATCGTAACTTGCATTAATCAAACTATATTTTCCTCAAAATACCCTTCTCTATTTTGAGATTTTTCTTTAGTTTAGAATGGCCTCAACACAACTTTATTGCCTCTAATTACAGAAAATTAATGAGATTTCATTATAAGGTATATCCCCCAAAGAAATGGTATAGAGAGTTTATAGCCTTCTAACTGAGCAACTGCTCCCCTAAAATAATTCAAACATGATTTTAACCTTAATAATCTCATTCTGTCACACAAGCATGGACCCTCAATTCTATCTTTGCTTTTTCCCTTACCTTTTATAATTAATCTCTATAGCCAATTTGATCTTAAATATTACTCGCTTCATAAATTTGTATTATTAAATTCAAAATTACATGTAAGGGTTTATGACAGTGCCTGATGCAAAGATAACTTTCTCTCATTTATCTGTCCATATCCTTTATTATCATAGGCATTATTATAATGCCCCCTGCTTATAGCTCTCTATGCTTTCACTGTATCCAACCCCCCTTTTTTTTCCCCAGTCTGGAATACTGCATGAACCTTACAACTTTTATTCCTGGCTATAAGTCCTCTCCCTTCCAAGTTGAGAGTAAAATATAAGAATTCAACATTTCCCACAGTCTAACCCCTAGCTGATATTTTAGTTAGCTCAAGATGTGATTAATTCAGTAATTGTTAAGATCATTATGTGCAATTTTTTGTGATTTTTTTTTCTCTGAGTGTTTTAACTTGATTCTTAAAAGAATAGGTTAGTGGGGATAAGCAGATTTACCAGAAAGTGAGAAAAGCAAAGGCTAAAGAAACATAAAACCAGTGATATTTTTACCCCCTCCCCCAATTCACTGACTAGTTGTGAAATATCTAGGGGAGTCTGATATCGATGGGAACCAATTGTCTTTCGATTGATTTTTTTTTTGAGAACAACGCATGTTACCCACAGAGTAAAGTTATACAACATTTGGAGTAAAGACCCAGAAGAACAAATGCTCATTTTCCCTTGCTTTATCTGTTCCAAATGCAAGGAAGGAGACTGAGAAAATGAGCTTCCATGGATTGGAAAGACCTTGGTTTTACCTATTAATCAAATACAAATCTATACAATCTATTTATCCAAACTGAGGGCTTAATGAAGATCCAGACATAATTCCTGATATATATATATATATATATATATATATATATATATATATATATATACACACACACACATATATGTATATATACGTATATATACACATATATACATATATACACATATATATGTATATATATATACACACACATATATATATATTTAAAAAATGATTGTGTCTTGCTTTGAGTAGATCTTCATTTTTAAATACTTTGGAAGTGATGTGGAGTCCAACATTGTATGAGAGAAAGAAGTGAGCCAAAATATCATTGCCTTGTAATCTGTAAATAAACCACCTGATATTTCAATTTAGCAAGTTGTTTCAATTTTTAAAAGGAATGGCTGGGATGACCGACTTATCCCCATACACACCCTCTATAAATTGTGACACATCTCAGGTAAGCAATGTTGAACATGCCTAATTTCCAGGCAGACTGGAAAAGTTAGTGAATGTACTTCAATGCTTCAAATTTTAAAAGTAAAGTGAAAATAATGTTATAGAGGCATGAACACTCAGTCATATATATTAAAAAATGGAGAAGCTAAGAGTATTATTTAGATTCATAGGAATTCAGATATTGAAGTGATATTTTTAGGTTTTTAAGGGGAAAAGGATGTTTCTATTACTTGGTGTATGAGGGAGTGGTTTGTGTTTGGAAGCAGGCACTTGACATTTGGTTAGTCCCAGTTTCTGCTCCAGAGTAAAACCATATTGACTAAGTTGACCCTCTTACCTTAAAGGTTACTATTGCTTAACACATTGCAGATTTTTAACCTGGGGCCACAGCAAGAGCTGGAAGAAGGATTTCAAAACCTGTGCCCCAAACACAATCAGCTCCATTATGTGACTTGTTTCATGTTACATCCATGCTTTATTGAGTCCTGCTTCTGACACATTTGTTTTAAAGGGATTTGTGTGTTTGCTTGCTGTTTTGCCCCTCAGAGAAGATATATGTTTCTGGAAAAGAGTTGTTGTTGTTTTCTTACTCTAAAACATAGATCAATTTGGAGTTTATTTCCTGAGCCCTAGCATAGTATTAACTTTGAATTGCTTAAGGCCAATTAGAGTTGAGAATATTTAGAAATTCTGAGCCCTGCGGTGTCATTCCCTCTCTAGGAAAGGATGAGATGCTTTGGAGGAAAGATTGAATTGGTGTAATTGACAAAAAGTATTTTGTTCATAAATCTACCCAAGCATTTATAGCATATTAAATGAGCTACTTATATGCCTGCCTCCTCCATCTGATTGTGAGTGCCTTGATAGCAGAATCCACTTATTATTCATCTTTATATCCTCAACAGTCATCTGGCACAAGTGGGTGCTCAATAAATGTGTAACCTGTTAAAAGACATTTAAATAACCTGACCTTCCCCTTTGAGCTCTTGAGAGTACAGCACATGCATCTTCATGGAAGGTGTCTATTCGTATTTAACAACTTCCTTTTTTAGTTACAGCGAGAATGTTATCACTAAGCAAGACTGCCTTTAATAGACAGTAACAGGTGCTTCCCAAACCTTAAGTACATAAAGAGGTGCAGAAGGTGAAACCCACATTCCTACAAAAAACCAGGGTGTATGAGTTCCTAGAAAATGCTACCATTTTCCTGCCAAGAATATAAGCTAGGATCAAAGTGAGGCAACCCAGATCCACATCTAGTGTAAGAGATGATTTGAGAACACTCAGGTGCCTGGAACTTACTTGTGAAGGAACTCATTGTTTATTTACTGGTTGAATAAACACAAATTGGATTTTGGAAAATGGACTTGATAATGGAGAAGACAAAGATTAAAGATGTGTGGTCCATGCCATCAAGAGGTCCACAATTCATTGCAAAAACATTATTTGGTTTAAACAATGTTATACAAATAAATACTAATTAATGTTATTATTAACACAAGTTGGGCATGACAAATGACATGCATCAAGTTTGCATCATCATGAAGCATTTGCTGTTGTGTACTGACATTTTTCAGTGTCTAAGATACACAGTAGAATGTTTGGTATTTACAGCCAAGGGCTCACATATAGCAGTCTCATTGGAGTAACATATCCAAGAATAAGTTTGCAGCATACTGATGTGAGAAATGTTTGCAGCAGAGAGCAGGTGTAAAGAGAACTGGGCATTAGAACTGAATTGAGTCAAACACTGTGCCTAGTACTTTGATTGGTTCAGTGTGGCTCCTAAACAAAGGAAGAATTTAATTTTGTTCAAAAGAAACTTTATGTGGGCAGAGAAAAATGTTCTGAATCCATCAGTCACTGGTTATATGATCTTGCATAAACTCTATCTCTGATTTTCACTTGAGCCTGGAGCTCCAAGGCATTTTGAAACTCTAATGCCACAGGTATAATCATAAAATAACTCTGGCGTCATACAGAACAGAACATAAAATCCCAAAATAAGGCTCAGATTCTAGAATGAATGCAGACTCAGAATCTCAGAGGATGTTCATGATATGAGTCAAGGTGAACTTTAAATCCAAAAAGGTCATGTTAATTCAAGTGCATTTCTCTCTATATTTTGCCAATGAACTGCAATTCAGGGGAAAGCATGGGTAGTATTAGGGTACAGATTTTACAATTTTCATTAGATATGAATCAGCATTAGTGATTTCCGATTTGAGGTTTTGGAAAACAGAACATTGATGTCTCTAAATTGTGTGGAAAATCCTATTCCTAAGCAGAGACCCTCCCTACTCTGGTAGTCACAGCCTGCTGAACTGCTGGCTTTGCACATTAACCTCTAAGTAACTGATCAGCTGAGAAAGGAGTCAGCAGTGCCAAGCCTAGGGCACTTTTTTTTCCTTCCTGAGAATTGTCTGTTCTGTTCTTGTGTGTTCCACATAGTTTTTAGTTTTTTGGATTTTTTCCCTCTGGCTTGGAGCAATAAAGGATTGGTGGCTTACTTAGCACAGAAGAGGTGTGAGCATTCAAACTGATCTCCAGGTCATGTCCCTTATACTCCAAATAAAAATGGTTCTGGGCTGCATTGCTGGACCCTCTAAAGACCTGTCAGGTTACTATCAATTGCTGAAAAAAATTGTTTAATCTACTTGCAATCTCCCAAAGCCTTGAATTTAAGACTTTCCTGCCCTCTCCAGAAAATAAGAAAAAATAATAGGAAGGTATTTGAAAAATTTTCCCCCAACCCTCACAATGCTTATGTAGTCTCGTCACTCTAGTACCAGGACTGACCAAGTAAGTTGATGGTGGTTGGGGAGGATCTGCTCTCAATGTTTACTTTACTCAATTCTCCTAGTTAGGTGCTCCAAAATTTTGCCAAAACGAGGTCAACTTGAAGTTAGCTGATCTAACTTTCCAAAATTCCTTCTCTCCTTTTGTGAGTACTGGGTCAATATTTGGCCATTTTCGGTTAATGAATTTCATTGTTAATAATGGAATTTTGATACTATCCACACATGTTTTAGACCTTTAAATGAAAATTATGGTATTTGAGTACTGTTTCACATAAACTGTAAATTTTAGCAGGTAAGTGTGGAAAATGCGTGCAGTTGGTTGTCTACAAACCATTTTCATTGTAGTCGCTTTTACTTACACAGATCCAGGGTCCCAGTTTTCTCTCTCCCCGACTCCCTAGTTCCCCATGTGCTTGATAACAACTACTCACCTTTGAAGTTTCTGCATAAGCTTCATGTCTTGATTCATATCAAGGATAAGTTTCCCAATCCCCCATGAGTGCCCCAGTGGACTCTAGAATTTTAAATACCTTTTTAGTCAAGTTTGTTTAGACATCTAGTGTCTCAGTGCTGCCATTTAATTCTAAGATCATAATGAGGGCAGCAAACTGTTTTCCTAAGACAGAAAAAGAAATACATAGAGCAAAGTCTGTTTTCTCTCTCGGGGCTGTAGCCTCGGACATTGGAGGCAACAAGCCTACTGAATGACATAAGTGGAATTCAGCCTCAACTGGCACACATCGAAGAGCCAGTAAATATCGTCCTCTAGATGTTGTTTGTTCCTTCTTCCTCTTTGCCTTGGTAAATAGGAGGAAAATAATCTTCCCAGGGTGATAGAGAAATGAAGGTTACAATACCGGAGAACTGACAGTAAATGAACATGGTTCCATTTTAATCTATGACAGGATATCTGTCGCAATGAGCATTTTCTGCTTCTGAGTAGACATCTTGGAAAATTAAACATTTGTCATGAAGCTTTGCCATTGCTCAAAACAACAGTATTGGAACTTCTTTGCAAAATTGCTTTTCCAAACCTTTTTGAATATTCTCCACTTGGCAAATCTTTATTTTTTGAAATTGAATTGGATTTCTGGAAATACCCATAACTTTGGGGGAGCCAAGGTTGGCTGAAGAAGTGAATGCTTAAGCTGTGTAATGTCATTTTGGGCTATTTTTGTATACTGTGCCTCAGGAGAATGGTGCCTTATATAATTGTAAATTGCCTCCATTGGGGGAATAATGAGAATAATAACGTAACAGCTGGCCTGTTTCCTCTCTTCTTCAGAATTCCATCTTGTGTGGTCTGCTGCGCATTGACCTATTTCTACAGAGTTAATAAATGATTGCTTTTCAAGTTTTTTTTTATGATTGGAATTTACACACACACACACACACACACACACACACACACACACACACACCCTCTCCAGGTCCTATTCATCATCTGAATCTGCTCTTCAAACTCCCTGCATTACACCTTGGAAATCTCCCTATTCTTATAAATCACCAGTCTGAGCTGCAGACCCAGTCTTGCTATTTACTAGCTGTGAGCCTATGGGCAAGTTGACTGAGCCTCAGTTTACTTCATCTGTAAAATGTATGTAATTTTGTATGTGTGTCAGGCTTATACCCCTCAAAAATGATGAGACAATGAACGTGAGAGACACTGAGTACAATGCACAGTCCTGCAGAGATACTTAACAATGTAAAAGATACAGGTCTGTAGCAATTATCTAAGCTAGAGAGAATGCAAACTTTCATGCTTTTTGACATCCACTATATTACAGACATTATTTAGAAGTAATGTCTGTAACTCTTTATGGCACAAGTTATTTTTGTTTATTTGTTTTGCATCTCTGAACCCCTAACAAAGAGTATGAGCTCCTTGAATTTAAGGGCCAGGTAAAATATTCCCCAACCATAGCTTGCCACAGAGCAAAAGTTCGATAAATTAGTTTTGTAAATAAATATGGATATTATATTAATCTTTATGAAATAAAAATTTCAATTCCAGGGAAATAGACCCATTACCACTTTACCATTATTCTTAACCACTTAGGACCCAGTGTCCTTTCTCTCTTTCCCTTTTGTAGTAAAGAGTTTTGATATTTGATTATGGACATGGCCAGTCAACCAAGGAGCTAAGGTAGCACTATGATTGAGCACTACATGTTGCCATATTGTTAAGATGTAGACAATGATGTGTTAGCAGAAGTGATATGTTTAACTTCCTTAAGAGAAAGCAGCTTGCTCTTAACTTTCTCCCCCACACCTTCTACTCCCCTGATATAATGATGATGGCCCAGATCTGATCATGTGGTTGAGGGCTACATTCAGGTGCTGGAGGAACAAGGCAGATTCCCTGGATCTCTGAATGACCTCATGGAGCACAGCACCCTATCTCCTTGAACAGGGAGTATTACAAGAGAAATAAACTTGTATCTTACTTTAAGCTTTTCTGGTCCCTTTATTACAGAAACTTAAATTACTCTATAATAAGTACCCTTAGATCCTGTAAAATCCATTTATATCCAATACCTTAACTATCTGTTCCTTTGCCTTCTTGCAACTATCAGTGTTTTCCAAACTGTACCTTGGATGATCTTTGGCTTAGTCACCTCTTTATTATTTTTGACACTGATAACTGCCTTTAAGACCTCATTGTCAGCCCCTACTTTATAACTACATTAATTTTTAACTGCATTTAGATATTCAATCTATTGACATTGCTAATTTCTTCTTATCATTTTTTTTTCTGATTCTCCTTCCTTTCCTACCTCAATAACATCTTACGTTCATCTTTACAGTCATTCCATTATGGATACTTTGGTCTGACAAGTTGAAATCCTGATGACTATCTTCCCACATCCTGCACTGCCACTGGATAATGTTTGTGAAAATACCACAGACTGATCTTGTGCTTTTCATACCATTTTTTCCCTCCAACCCTCCTCAATACTATGCTATAATTCTTTTTTTTTAAAGATTTATTTATTTATACATACAAGCAGGGGTACAGGCCAGAGGTGTGGGGCAGTGGGCGGGTTCACCAGAGACAGAGTGGGGAGCAGAACAGGCAAATCAGAAATACACTGCTGAGGGGAACAGCGGGCGAGGCAGGAGAGGTCTGCCACACCATTTGGGACTCTCCCCGGCTGGGCATTGAACCTGCATCGCGTGCTGCCAACAGCTCCACAGCACAGCGCTCAACCGCTGCGCCACCAAGGAGGCCCATGCTATAATTCTTGAAGAAAACATTTCCTCTAAGTTCATTTAAAAGAAACAAAATAACTAGTGGGTTTTATATCTTTCCATTTTTGAAACTAACAGTTTACCCATATTTATGTCCAAATTTGCCTCATTATTACAATGGAGAAGATGTGTCTGCAGTCCATCAATATTCACCTTCATTCTTGTGCTTAGGCCCATGTTTCATTCATAGTGCTTTCCTCCAGCAACCATCATCAGTTTCTCTCTCTCTACTACATCTTCTATATGAGCAAACAAACTTGTTACTTTATCTTCAACCTAAAGGAAAAGCTCTCTGTCCAGCTAATCCCTGACAAATACCTCCCATCTCTTTACTCATTCACCACAAAACCTACTGGAAAAATTGTCTACAGTTACCATACCTACTTCCTTACTTCATTTTGTCTTCTCAATTCATTCAAATTGAGCTTCTTTGTATACTTCTGCAATGAGTCTGGGCTAATCTTAGTCACCTATGGCATCTGTGTTTGCAAATCCAATAGCTTTTTCTCTTTTTATTTCACTTCCTTTACACAGCTTTCTGATCATTTATCATACTCTCCTTTTACATCCTTTTGTTTTATCTAATTACCTGATTTTCTACTATCTAATTTGCTTCTCCTTTTCCAGCTCCTTTGCTGCTTTCTCCTCCTATGCACATATCAATAAAGACTGTTTCTATGTTGTGACCTAGGCCTTTGTTTTCCTAAATTCTTCAGGGATTTTGTCTTTTCTTTGACTGCTTTATTTCTAATGCCTTGTAGTAGCACATAGTAGTGACACAATAAAAAGATTCCAATAAATATTTGTAAAGTGAATTTGTATATTATCTGGCTTCTTAGAGAAACTAACAATAAATTATACCTCCCTCCTAGTCTATGTATCTACATCTGAAATATCCCTGGGCTTTTGTCTAGTTTTGACTTACTCCCATGTTGGAGTCCAACAATTGATCCCTGGGTAGGGTGACTAAACAGTTGTCTTTCTAAAAGGTTTTGTGGTCGGACATAGAATGAATAAGAAAAAAATCTTAATGAAATAATTGGTACTTACCTAGAGACAAGTACAATGAAGTGCTAAATCATTACTCTGTGAATTTGCTTCAACTACTCAACTGAAATAGATCACTCAGTTTTTAAATTCATTTCTGTCATCACAGTCTTTTCTTTTGAAACGTGAATTATGTAATCAACAATTCTAATTACAAGATCCCTCAGAGAACTGTGAATACTTGCTTCCATTTTCCTGTATTGAGCTCCACCCTTTCTATCTTTACAAAATGGAGCAAGCACTTTGTGTGCAGTGTGCTCTGAGGTCAGGAATGAAAGATCTGGTAAGTCCATGGCATTATAGGTACAATGTGTTTAAAGTGGCCTAAGCTGTTTGCACAGGAAAATAACACGTTCTAATCCATTTAAGGGCCTTTGTAAGTAGTCAGGTCTCCAACCCTTAATCCACCCCATTATGCCTACGTAGTGAAGCATAGAAGGTTTTAGGTACCTACAATTACTGGCTGATAAGGTACACTGACTACCAAAAGACAGGTTAGGCAATGATATTCTAAAGAAAGCACTTATAACCCGTGATCACATGACACAGAGCGGGTTGGGTTGGGCTGGGCATATGCAGAGATAGCACATCTTCATGTACAGTCTGGTCTGAAATTGCCTAGATTGTCCAGAAGACCAATTCAAAAGTGTTGGCAATCACCATCTTCATCGAGTGTCAGCAAACTAATGGCACAAAATTTGTGCTATAAAGTATTTACTACACTCTTAGCGAGCTAACTTTTTTGAAATATAACCTCCAAGTAACTGATTTAAATATTTTCCTTCCAAGATCTCTCTCTGGTTTCTCTCATTCATCCTTATGTATGCTAAATGATTAAAAAATAAATCACCTCTGATGTCCTACCACAAGAGCTATAGTGTTTAGTGTACATTTCATGACTGAGCTAGGGCGGTAACCAGCAATTTCACGGTGACAGTCTCATCTAGATGCATCTGGATTATAGAAAAAGCAATGAAACAATTTCAACTCTGCATGTCCACCAGTTTACCTTCCATCAAATATGTCCTATGAGCCTCTATAAATTAAAAACTAGATCGATATTCTTTATGACAAGATGTGACTATCCTATTGTTGATCAATAAAATCATCTCCTTACAAAGAAATCTATCACAAACAAATTGACATTATTAGCTGTTCATCTTAACCTTTACCTTCATGTTTTACTTCTGTGAAATAATTGTTAAAATCCACCTGCATGAGGTCTATATAGATGCCTCGATACTTTTTTAAGGAAGTATTTGAAGATATTTATTAAAAATTTATTTTGTTGTCAAGTATAGTCATTCAAAATGTATTATTCATCATCTATTTCATAAGAATATCAGCCAACATATAACTTTCACACTTTACTGAAGTCAGACTAAATTTCTCTGGGTCTTGGCACCTATAAAAAGAATGAGTGAATTCTGGACTGTCATGCTTCGTTACAAATAGGAATTTTTTTTTTGTTTGAGATTTTTTGTTTTATTTACTTTTGTTATTCATATCGTTTACATTATTGTGTATTTCCCAGAGGTTACCCACCACCTGTTCACCCGTGGAGCCATCACCATAGTCCCCCATGCTCCCATCTTCCCCCCTCTTAAGCCCTTACCCTCCCTTCCTTCCCTGCTGAATGTCGCATTCTTATTTGGCTCCCCTATGTTCCTGTTATAAGTGAAATCATTCGATACTTTTCTCTTTCTTTCTGGCTTATTTCACTGATCATGATTCCTTCTAGTTCCATCCATGTTGCTGTGAATTGCATGTGTTTGTCTTTTTTGATTGCTGAATAGTATTCCATTGTGTATATGTACCATATCTTCTTGATCCAGTCATCTATTTTGGGGCATCTGGGTTGTTTCCATATCTTAGCTATTGTAAACAGTGCTGCAATAAACATGCAGGTGCATGTATCCTTTTGGATTAGTGTTTTTGTGTCCTTTGGGTAGATTCCCAGAAGTGGTATTGCCGGGTCATATGGAAGCTCCATTTCTAGCAGTCTGAAGAAATGCCATACAGCTTTCCATAGTGGTTGGATCAATTTGCATTCCCACCAGCAGTGTAGAAGAGTTCCTTTTTCTCCACATCCTTGCCAACATTTGTTGTTACCTGTTTTTTTAATGTGTACCATTCTCACTGGCGTGAGGTGGTATCTCATTGTGGTTTTAATTTGCATTTCCCTGATTATAAGTGATGTTGAGCATTTTTTCATATACCTGTTGGCCATTTGCTTGTCTTCTTTGGAGAAGTGTCTTTTTAGGTCTTCTGCCCATTTTTTGACTGGATTGTTGACTTTGATTTTGTTGAGTTGTGTGAGCTCTTCGTGGATTTTTGTTATCAGTCCTTTATTGGTTGTATTGTATTTATTATTTATTTATTTATTTATGCATACAAGCTGGGATGTAGGCCAGAGTGTGGGGTGGTAAGAGGATTCACCAGAGACAGATGGGGAGCAGAACAGGTGTATCTACTGAAATACACTGCTGAGGGGAGCAGCAGGCGAGGCAGGAGAGGTCTGTTGCACCATGTGGGAAACTCCCTGGCCAAGGATTGAACTCGTGCTGCAGTGGCTCTAGGTAGCTTCATAGTGCTGCAACTTAACCTGCTGCACCCCCAGGGAGGTCCCTGATAAATTAATATTAATGCTACAAAAACTGCTTATGCATGATCACTTAAGATGTTTACATTCTCAGGATTAAGAAAGTGGGAATATTCTAAGTAAAAGTGTGAGCAACAGAAAAAAGATATTTATTTAGTTAATTAGTTTATTATTTTTTTTTTTATCTTAGGAATCCTATCAGCAAAGACCTCATGATGGTAAAACTGATAGAGGTTTTTCTGGCGTTCTAAACTTACTGGGATCTAACAAGTCATACAGGAAGGATTTATTTAGTCAAAATTTCCTATCCGACTTCTCAGGGCATCTCATCCTTGTCAGCGAAGTACAGTCTTATGTTTAAGACTGTAAATGGATATTGAAACTGAGTATGTTGATCTTCTGTTTTTCCCTTTAGGGGTTCTTTTCTATTCCAGCAAACTTCCCAGGGCAATCATATATACCTAAGGTTGTTTGGTTTTTTTTTTTTGTGTGTGTGTGTGTGTGTATGTGTGTGTGGTTAGCAGAGCCTCTATATAGAGGAAGTCAATCTAGAAAGTGTCATTTGTTCCAGATTTTCCAGTTTTTATTCCCATCAAAATGTCCACTCCCATATATTATTATTAGCTAAATTCATAATCACATTCATGTAACTATTAAGTTCTATGCAGTAATATTCCATCTCCTTTTCCTGATAATGTATATTTTAAATAGGATCTTTGGAGGCAGTATCAGAAGATTCATGTAATATAGCAGATTGGTAAAAGAAACCTTTTGTTCTACGCAGTCACACAACATGCTCTATGGAATTGGACACCAAAATTTAGTATTCAGCCTTAAAAAGGTCACAGTTCTGTCCTGAGTGACTGCTATTATGAAGTGTAAGTACTTACAGTGGGCACAGGTGAGGCAAATTTGGTGATGTATTTCTACCTAGATCCTGAGCATTGTTTTTAACTAGGTCTAATTGAACCAGAGCTGTCACCGCACTTACAATAGAAGACAAAATGACTTGTCAATAGGATGAAGTTTGGCAAGAATTTAGGGTGTTTGATTAGGAAAGAGTTGTTAAGAATTTAGTCGGTGCAAATTATAGTAAGAGAGTTCAAATTTTTATTTTCTGATTCGGATCACAATATCTTTCTTATGTTTTATCCATGTTAGCATAAATTTATATGTACATTCAAACAAATGTTTGAGTGCTCTGTGGTGCTATTCTGTTTCCTGTTATTATGCATTTTTTATAAGGACCTTCTGAAGGCACTGCCTCACTGCAGTAAATGGTTCTAATGATAAACGTTCCGTGAACATGGGAGGCTGGTTAAAGAGATACGTTTGAGAAGTCAAAGCCTTATACTACCCTTCATATCATCACACCAGTTAGGAATGACACACTTGATTTGGTAATAGTGTGGGAAAAGTCACTACTCTGGTCCAGGCAAGCCCATTTGCAGCTGACAGTCCTTACAAAAGCATAGAGGGGACAGCTGCATTCTTGTAGATAGTGAAGATTCACACAATGGGTGTTAACCAGGCTAGAGTTGTCACTATACTCACAATACTTACCAGTGAGATACAAAGGTTTGGCACCAATGGGGAGTCTGATGGGTAATGGCCATTGCCGTTAACCTGGACAATACACATCATGACAAGGTAGTACAGGTTGAATGAGTGTCTTGCATTTCGATCAAGCTGGGTAATCACAGAGGACTGTGAGATACTTTGCTCTCCAGAATATGTGACTGGAAGATTGGTGAGTCTATTAAGTTAATCCAGTCTGACTGTAGAGTTACAACACCCCTTTGGAAATGGCCAGGGCAGAGCTCTTGGTGTACCAGTTCCCATGAGAATGATCAACTGAGTGGTCACTGTATTGCCTGTGGTCAGCCTGAAACCTAAACTCTGAGAAGCCAGTATACAATCAAAAAAGAAAAAACAAACACCAACTTAATGGACAACACTAGTGAACTTTGATTAGTGGACTGAGCTTTTTCCCATAGAGAGGTAGTGGGGTAGAGTTAATATTTGAATGTACAAATAAATGAAAATGTCTAGAGCACTTTTATTGGCAAAGTTTTCATTTTATATCTATAAGGTAGAATAATACTGTCCTATTAAGGTGTTATATAGTTCCCTGACAAGCTTATTTTTGTCTCAAGTATTATTGTCGTTTCCATTTATAGTGGATTAGCATAAATGATTTTGTTATAAAACAGAGATAGACTATTTTAGCTATTGTCCTATACTTAATTATCCTTTAATTAGGTTGGAAAACCCCACAAATATCTTTAATACATTTAATACATTTAATATCTTTAATACATTAAATATCTTTAATACATTAAAAAATACATTAAAGATACATTAAATGTATCTTTAATACATTTAATACATGTTTTTATTTTACATTGCTCAGCACTATGAGGCTGTTGGCAGCCACTGCAGCATGAGTTCGATTCCCAGCCAGGGAGCTAATCCACATGGCACAGCAGACCTCTCCTGTCTCGCCCACTGCTCCCCTTTGCAGAGTATTTGAGTCAGTCTGCCTATTCTGCTCCCCACTCTGTCTCTGGTGAAGCCTCTCCCCTTCCTCTCCCCACACACCTCTGTCCTACACCCTAGCTCTTGGTATGCATAAGTGTATAAATCTTTTTAAAAAGACATTAAATGTAGTATTTAAGATATATGCATTTAAATAAAAATAATATATATATATATATATTTAAGATTTATTTCTACAAGCTGGGGTACAGGCCAGAGGCGTGGGGCGGCGAGAGGGTCCACCAGGGACAGAGCGGAGAGCAGAACAGGCAGATCAGAAATACACTGCTGAGGGGAGCAGCGGGCGAGGCAGGAGAGGTCTGCCGCACCATGTGGGACTCTCCCCGGCCGGGCGTCGAACTCGCATCGCCGCTGCAGACAGCTCCACAGCGCAACGCTCAACCGCTGCGCCACCAGGGAGGCCCATAAAAATAATATTTTTGATGGAGTTTTCATGTTGGCTTTTTTGCATGAACTCTATTTTAGGGCACTTATAAGATTATGTAGAACATTAGAAGTACTTCACATTTTCTTTCCTTACTGTTAGTATGTCTTTGTAATGGAGGTTTTCTCTTCATTGTTATACTCTATCCAAATGACATTTTTACAGATGGTGGCAAAAATCTATGTCACTAATTAGATTTGAATTGCCTATCTAAAAGAAGAAGGAAGGATGACGGAAAGATGTGATTGTACCACCACACTTTCAATACCATCAGAAAAATAGTATTCTTATATTGAAGAAATTAAACAATGTTTTTAAAAAACAACAATTTTTAAATTTTTTTTTAATTGTAATTTATTTTCTTACATTATTATAGTCCCCCTAGTTCTCCTAACACCATATCATTCACGAACCATCACCATATTCCCTTGTGTTCCTTCTTTCCCTGTTTTAATCCTTCCCCCTCCTGCTCCCCTGCTGTATGCCTCAGCTCTTTGGTCAGCTTGCTAGCTTTGTCTTTTTCTTTACCTTTTGATTGTTTTCTCTATTTTCTGATTACAAGTGAGACCATCTAATATTTATCTTTTGCCTTCTGATTTATTTTAGTTAGCATAATCCCTTCCAGCTCCATCCATGTTGCTACAAATGGCATGAGTTTGTCTTTTTGATTGCTGAGTAATATTCCATTGTGTAAATTATACTATGACTTTTTGATCCATTCATCTATTTTAAGGCATTTGGGTCATTTCCATATCTTGACTCTTGTAAATAGTGCTTCAATAAATATAGGAGTCCAGATTTCCTTTAGAATTAGTGTTTTTTATGTCTTTTGAGTAGAATCCTAAGAGTGTAATCACTGGGTCTTATGGTAGATCCATTTTTAGTGTTTTGGACCAGTTTACATCCCCACTAGCAATGTAAGAGGGTTCCTTTTTCTCCACATCCCTTCCAGCATTTGTTGTTTCCAGTTATTTTAATATGGAGTGTAGTGGTATCTCATTGTGGTTTTGATTTGCATTTCCCTCATTATCACTGATGTTGAACATTTTTGTATATGCCTTTTGGCCATTTTTATTTCTTCTTTGGAGAAGTGTCTTTTTAGTTCTTCTGCCCATCTTTTGATTGGTAAAAATCACCAATTTTTAATATGGTAGATGTTAATCATAAATTGTGAACATTCACCATGCAAAATTCATGAAAACAGAAAACGTTAAAATTGCATCATTTGAAAGTTTTCATATTAAAAGTAAAATACCTCCATTGTCCCTAGTTTTGTGTTCGTGTGTGTGCGCGCACGTGCGCGTGTGTGCGTGTGCGCATGTGTGCATGCTAGGATTAAAACTTGAATTACTGTCAATAATTTCATATCTTGAAGAAAACGTTATAACCACCTTATTTAATGCCACTTGTCCAAAGAAATTATTTTTTCTTTTGAAAATTGCTCTGAATCCTCTGTAACTTTATAATGCTTTCTAAAAATCTTTAAAAACTCATAATTTCCTCTAAGTTGAAAATAATGTGTAGAAAAACTAAAGAACTTATACTATTTGTTTAACATGTTTGCCACTTAAATTTTTATGGTCGATAAGTTAGAAACATTTGTGGACAATTTATTGAAGTTAAAATAATGCTATTGTATCTTTTTCTTAGTGAAATTAAAACTTTTCTGAAAACACAGATTAGGAATTTTCTGAAAACACAATATAGGAATGTTCAGACAGTTTGAAGTGGAAAAATATTAATACATCTGCTAAAATTGATTAAATAAATTATGATACATTTATAAAATGGAATACTATACAGCAGTGAAAATGAATGACAGTTATCTTCAACAATATGGATGAATATCTGTGAACAATATTAAATATAAGAAACAAAATATAAAGAATACAAGTATTTTCCACTTATGTAAAGCTTATAAATAGTTACCATATTTTTAGGTATGCCTACATCAGTGGTAAAACTATAAAGAAATCAAGAAAGGGTTAACTAAAAATGTTAGAATAAAAATCATCTGTAACTACAGTGATGAGGTTGTGATGTAATAATGAGAGGACACATGAAAGATCCTGGAGGGCTGACAATGTTACATTTTGACCTGAGATGTAGCTATATTGGTAGTTATATACATAGTTGAGTAGTTATTCATTCACTGTTAATTTATGTTATATATATATTTTTTTAAAATCTGCAGAAGTATGAGAATAATAAAATTAATATCTACTGGATCTATCTTAAAATGATGCTTTTCTTTATAAATGACTAGAGAATTAGTCTAATGGAATGACTGAAGAATTACTGTTGTTGATAAAAAGCTTATTTCTAAGGCAAGTAGAAATTCAGCCTACTGCCTCATACTGCCTCATGGCATAACGTTGGGAAAGTGTATTTATGGGTTAAACTAACTTTATTTCTAGCATCTTACTATATAATAGATATTGTTTAGTAATCATTGATTACACTATTAGTGGTAGTTCTGTTCCTCTATGTGACAATATTCTTGGTAAAAAAAAAATACATGAATTAGGAGCACAATTTACCTATTATGTTAGACATAGGATATTTACTAGCACTGCTTCTCTTGTGTAGATGAGCTGTGCTTCCCTCTCTCGTGTAGTTCTGGCAGAACTGCCATTCATGAGGTCATCTTGCCTAGTACCTAGGTGATCATGTGGTCCAGGCTTGACCAATCATAGACCTTAGTTTCCTGTCCACAATGACAAATCCCAAAGGAGTACTATTTCTCTTGTGCTGTAAGAATGCTGGGAGTAAAGTATTATTTCTATGTGTCAGGGATAATGATTTTGAGCATCATGGAAGACTGAACACCTAATGGCCATTTTTCTTCCCCATGGAAAGGAGATGCTTGAAAATGCATTGCACAACAAAGAACACAGAATTGAATCCTAATGAAAAAAGAAGTGTGATGTTTTCCTGACTTCCTATATCAAGCCATACTTCAATCCACTGGATAAGCCAACATATTATTTTGTTTTGTGTTGTAGTACAGTTCCTTGTACTTACAAAGAAAGAGTCTTTGCTAATTTGTAAATAGAGTTTAATATAGTTTCAGACTTCCGTCTAAAATTGCTAAATTTATGTGCTTTGACCTTCTAATCAACTTCTTGGAATCATAGAAATATTTCATAATTAATGTTCTAATGAAGGTCCTAAAATAAGAGGTAGTTACTACATGGATAACCAATCTCTGAAAAGTTTTGCTCTATCGCTTTGGTCACAGGGATTGCTTTTTCAACACTAATAGAGAATTGGAGAGGTTAAAATAAGGACTGAAGTGAGGTGGCATCCTGATAAACTTTACTTATTCTGCTCTCATCCAATAAGTTGTGAAGACATTTATTATTTAGTTTCTCAGCCTTACTTAAATATGGCACAGGGAATGTACACACTCAATACATGGGTGGACCAAAGTGAGGCCACTAATGCTAATGGCTACTTGGTTTTAGTCGGCATGCTGGGAGGAAAACATTATGAGGAAGGGTTGTAAAGCAACCGTGGGTGGCTGCACATTGAATCACCTAGGGAAATCATAAAACACAAATGCCTGGGTCTCACCCAAGAGGATTGATTTTTCAGTCTGGGATACGAAAACATCAAGATTTTAAAAATCTTCCCAAGTGACCCTATTATACAGCCAGATTTGAGAAGTGCTGCATAAAGGAACTCTTGCGCCTGTGCTCTCGAGCAAAATCTTAAATTTCAAAGGACTTCAACTAATGAATGTCCATGCAGAATAGCCATATCTTCTGAGACTATTTGGGGGTTATCCTGAGATTGTACCACACTAACATGACCTTGGGTTACTTCCAGTGGCTCACATAAATACTTGATCCTTTCAAGGTTTCTAGAGTATTTCTCACTCTAGAAACTACTTCTGGGTCTACTCTCATTTATAGCTTGTTTCTGAAGTCACTCCCCATAGTTTTCAACTGCCTTTTCTCCGAGCTTCTTATTCCTCCCTACTCATTAAAATAATAATAACAATACTAAAAACACAAAAATCAGAGAAACCTACGGGAAATTTCTTAGCCAAAGATTCAGGGACACTCTGTATAGATCATTTTAGAGTAAGCAAAATTCATTTGTAGAGATTTTTAAAAAAAAATACTGACTTCCCATTCCTCCACATCCATTATCTGTTACTGCTTCAAATTCAGATAAGTTCCATGAGTAATTCTGATGTGAACCTGGAATAACCATCTATTGATAGATTGGTAGCTAGATGGGTTTTAAGACTTCCATGAACCATTTGCTCCTTGCAAATGACAAACAACCTGGTAAGCTTGTAGCTTTTGTTTTAGCATACAAATATATCATTAAAAAATTAAGATTTTCCAAATGGATCTATAGCCTTTCACCTATTTAAGATTTCCTTCAGTACAGTAATACTGTAAATCCTAGCAGGAGCTATTTTTTCTACTTTTCTCCTAAAAATGGTAAAATAGTTCTCCTAGCTTCTATCAATTCTTTCTAGATAGATTAAAGTTGAAATTTACTTTTTAAAGATCATTTCATTTCAATCATCAAACATTAATTGACCAATCATTAGCCAAATACTCTTCTGTGGTACTGGAAGACAGGACTGTCTTGAACTTTAGGAAACATTCAGTACTGTGAGAACTGCACTTCAATTTAATCATAGTGCCCTCATTGTTTTACTAGACTCTCAAATTTTTCATATTATAAAAGTCTACCTTGAAGTAACTTAAATATACTTATTCTCATCATTTCCTCTACTCCCATTCCCAGGAATGGCCATTATGAACAGTGTCAAATGTATCAGACAAATGCAAGCTCATACTCTGCCTGGGTTGTGATATTTTTTAATTGAGGTAATATTGTTTTATAACTCTGTATATGAAAAAAAATAACACTGTATATGATTCAGATGTATAGATGCATGTTATAACACCATTCCCACCACCAAGGCAGCCATAGTTGTCCACCATTTTTTTTTTTTTATTTTTTTTTTTGTAAAAATGTTATCATTTATTGGCATTAAAACTGAGGTTACCTTCAGGCTGCATCAGCATATGTATCTTTTACTTAATTCCTGTTTGTTTTCTTTTTTTTTTTTTTTCCATTTTTTTTTATTGTTATTTGTGTCTTTTACATTTTGTATTCCCCTTGGGCAGCCCACCACCAATTCACCCGTGATCCATCTCCATGGTCCCCTGTATTCTCCTCTCTTCCATTTTGTGCCCTTATCCTCCCCTCCCCCCTCCCCCACCGCTGAGTGTCTCTCTCCCACCCCGCCTCCCTAT
>PVIJ01006736.1:0-89093 GCA_004024925.1 Scalopus aquaticus
GCTGTCGGCAGCGGTGACGCGAGTTCGACACCCGGCCGGGGAGAATCCCACATGGCGCGGCAGACCTCTCCTGCCTCGCCCGCTGCTCCCCTCAGCAGTGTATTTCTGATCTGCCTGTTCTGCTCCCTGCTCTGGCTCTGGTGAACCCTCTCGCCGCCCCATGCCTCTGGCCTGTACCCCAGCTTGTATGTATAAATAATAAATAAATAAATAAATAAATAAATCTTATCAGTAAAAAAAAAAAAGAAAAGTAGATCTACCTACACTGCCTGAAATGTGGGGACCAGTTTCCTACTAGTGTCTGTTAAGTAATTGAAGAGTAATGGAGGGAGGCTGGACTGCCTTTGAACCTTCCGGTGTGGAACCTGTTGTCTAAATTGGGTTCCCATTGCCAAACTTCCTGAAACAGGAGTTTGCACATAGGAAAGTGTTCTCAGCTTCCCTATTCTTACTCTCTCACTTGTCTTCATGTTGCAAGCTGCCTTCTACTTCCGTCAGCCCCCCGATGCCCTCTAACAAGGTCACTTGGGACCTACTAGTTATCAAATCTGCTGTGTTTTTTCTCAGCTCTCTTCTTTTTGACAACTCTATGGCATTGAGACATAGAGACAAATTTATGTCTCTATGACAACTCTATGACCTACATTTTAAGCAAAGGGAAAAAAATCCCTCTGTGTGTATGTGTGTGTTTGTGTGTGTGTGTGTGAGAGAGAGAGAGATAGAGAGAGAGAGAGAAATCCAGAAAGGGGACACTTGGTTTCACCACTTCAGGCTGACCACAGGTGATGTGAAGTGGGGTCAAAAGAGCATGGGTGACCTTGGGTATCTGATACCCAATAAAGGTCCAGGCACCCTGCACTCTGGGAATAAGAGTAAGTTGGGTGGGTCCTGACTCGTGATTCATTATGTACTGAGGAATTCTTGAAGGAGCTGAAGGTATGTGACTGGGAAAGGGGAACTCTGGGGGGAGCTTCCTGGATTCTCACATCTTAGGAGGGTTCTGCAAGGAAGAGATAGAAGTCTTTTTTTTTTTAAAGATTTATTTATTTACGCATACAAGCTGGGGTACAGACCAGAGGCGTGGGGCGGCGAGAGGGTTCACCAGAGACAGAGTGGGGAGCAGAACGAAAACTCACTGCTGAGGGGAGCAGCAGGCGAGGCAGGAGAGGTCTGCCACGCCATGTGAGAATCTCCCCAGCTGGACATCGAACTTGTGTTGCTGCTGCAAACATCTCCACAGCGCAGTGCCTAACCTCTGTGCCACCAGAGAGGCCCGAGATAGAAGTCTTGTTCTCTGTAGTTCCCAAAGATATACAGCAGATACATGTATGGAAGTTACAAAGAGACAAATTTAGTTCAGTATCAAGGAAGGATGTTCTAAGAATTGAAGGAGTCCAGAATTAGAGCTGGCTACTGCGTGAAGTGGTGAGTTCCTGTATGTAGTGCTGGTCTGGTAGGAGTGGCCTGATTTCATCTTAACGCAATAAAACCTGTAAGACATTAGCCCAGTTCCTCTGCTCACCCCACTCTGTAGTCTTCCCAGGTGATCTCATCTACTCTCATGGCTTTAATTTTATTTAAGTTCCATTAACAATTCAGCAATCTCTTATCTCCCGTCCAGACCTCTCTTCAAAGCTGGACCCAGCAACCCCTTAGATACCATCCAGACTCCTCAGACTCAACCAGTATTGTCACCAAGTATCAGGCAAATGTTTAAAACTCCATTCTCGAACTTGTGCCTCCTTCCAGTGGCATCCTCTGGGAGCACAGAGGCAGTGGAAGCAACCCATCCAGGTTTAAGCAGCAGGGAGACACACTGTATGTAGAGAATTTTTAACATATAATAAAATTAACTAAATGCAGCTTGCTTTGGGTATCAAATATGTTCTTCATGCCCCTGCCTCCTCCTTCGTATCTGTGTTAGTAAGTAGCATAAAGGTCTCCCCTTTTAGTTGGTTTCTACCACTTTCTCGCATTGAGCCACCTTCCCATTCATTCCTGAGTGCTCCTTTACATCTTCTGTCTGCTCCTTGCTCACTGTCTCTGCGGCCTTAGTCTGGTCTCCTGGCTCACACCCAGCTGTCCCGGTGTATTGTACTGTTAGTATATTGTTGGCCCCGGGACAGTCTTCGTAAATTATAACTCTTAGTAGGCTCTACTGCCCATGGCCAAACTCTGCTCTTCGCAAGAGGCCTCATTCTCTGTAGTTCCTTGGCAAGATAATTCTGTGATCTTCTCCAGCTAATATCTCTAGTATATTTCTCCATCCTCCTATGTACTCTGGGTTATTTTGTTTATTCCTTTCATTGTTTATTCCACTGAAAAACTGAGAGCCCCTTTTGGCAGATAGTCTTACTTCCTGAGTCCTCAAAGTATTAAGCATCTGTAAATGTTTATTTGTTAACATTTTAATTGTTATTTAAACATCTTATTAAACATCTGTAAGTGTTTGGTTGAATGGACCTGTGTGGGTAAAATGACACCATCAGCTAGAGGGGAAGACTCTGTAAATTCTGACTTAAAGAAAACACAAGAATTAACTCTCGGTTTAAATTCTGACTTCTTACCCTTCCACATGGTCTTATCCTTCTGAAAAAATTCTGTTGCTACAGACTTCAACGTAAGCTGAAGCCCCTGCCCGCCTATTTCCAAAGTGTGTGCTCCTGCTCTCTCTTCTGTCTTACATCTCTGCCACTCTCCTGTAAAAAAACAAAAACAAAAACAAAAAAAAAAAACCAAAAACCAGCAGCAGCACACTAGTGTGTTGGAAAGAACGTAGGATTTGGAGTGACAAGTGGGTTCAGATCTTGGCACTAGCACTTTTTAGATGGGACCTTAGGTAACATAATCTCTTTGAGTCTCATTTCCTCATCTCTAAGTTGTAGGCAGTAGTGCCTGCTTCATAGCATCGCCTTGAGGATAAATAAGAAAATGTAAGTACGATACTTGGCATATTGTAGGCTGTCAGGAAATAGGAGCTGCTGATATTATTTTGAATAGAGCCTCCAGATTCTCATATTGGACATGAGGACTGGATATGGATATGAGAGTGCTGGAGGTGGGGTACTTTCTTGGGAGGAATGGAACCTTTTGAGGTCTATTTGTCCCATAGACAGATTTTCTAGCTTAAGACTCCATATTTGGGACATGGATGTGCCCAACTTGTTCTCTGTTCCCTTTCTTGTAGGCTTCCAGGCCAGTGCCAGCACTTGGGGTTGCCAGTGGCGGATTACTTCAAGCAGTGGATTAATCTGAAAAAGGTATTGAGTCCCACTTGGGTGCTTCCTCTGGTTCTCCTGCGCCTCAGATCTCCCCTCCCTTGCTTTCCTTCCTCATCTCTGTTCTCTTTTCTCAACACTCCTTCTTCCTCCTCCCTGTCTGATATGTACTGGAGGGTTGTAGTTATTTCTAGTGGTGGGTAGCCACTTGGGGATCCGGTGCTGAATGGAGTGCCCTCCTGGGTGTCACCCAGACATGCATGTTCAGAGAAGTCCCAGATAGGAGGATTTTCCAGACTTCTTGCTCAGAGGTAAATCTCTGGGCTGAGCTGCATTTCCTCTAGAATATAGGTGTGTTAACTGAGCCTCTGAGAAAGTAGCTTTCTTTGATGTGATTACGAGTGTGACCTCTGACCTCCCTGACTAGCCCTGGTATCTCCCTCTGGTTGAGAGTGGAGTTGATTCAGGCTGGCTTTGGCCCTGCCTAGCCACAGCACAGCATGGCTCATGTGAGGAAGGGCTATGGAAACTAGAGCCCAGTTCCCTTTGAGGATCCAGGAGGAGACTGGCACCAGTGTAGCACTAGACACCCAAAGAGTGGGCACAAGGGTAATGGGCCAGGAGGGAGTCCATGTAGTAGGAAAGTGGACTATGACAGAGAATGAATCACCCAGAAAACTGTACTTTCCTAGCAGGTGCTATACTTCCTAGGTGAGCAGAAGGAAAATATAGGAAGACACATCCCTGCTCTGGTGGGATGCTTGCTTCAGGAGGCCTTGTCCATGGGGGAGACTCACCCCCATCAGTCCCTCTGATGTAAGAGCAACAGTTCCTGGAGCAACCCTGTGGCACCAGTTAGCTTAGTGACTCCTGGGAAGCTCAGAGAGAGGATGGGTACACTGGGGTTCAGGATAGTGGCTCCCTGGGGGCTCAGAGAAGAGAGAGGTCATTGGAGGGTCAGACTGTTGTGAGGATTTGGGTCTTGAACTAGGTATTCAAGGAAAATGGGGTACGGATCTGAGGAGGAGACAAGGCTTTCTCGGCAGGGAGAGCAGCATGCTTTCCTGTGTGGAGGGACATTCAAAAAGAATGACCTTGGACTTTGTTCTGTAGGTCTCAGGGCAGCCAGTCTGTGGCAACGTTTGTGAACTCCTTGGCTTTCCCATGGTGGGCAGGTCCTTTGCGAACTTGTTTGTACTTTGACGCCTAATCACTGACTTCCCGTGCAACTAAGCAACAGTTCCCTCCTGCCTTTCATCTTTGGCCAAGGAAGCCAGGCTCTGTCCTGCCTTTCACCTTTCACCTTTGGCCTTGGCTTCACCTCTCATGGAGTGTCCCTTAGTTATCTTCCTCAGGGCACTTGCCTTCCTCTTGATGATTCAGCTTAGGTATCACCTCTGCTGAGAGACTCAGAAGTCAGTCTCTTCCTGAGGCTCCTTGACACTTTGAGCTTAGAGTGTTGAACCTGAGTCTCTGTGTGTTTCCTTCTGGCAGTGTCTGTTGGAGCACAGAGACCCTGTGTCTCTGTGTCCCAGAAGACACAGATCAGGGCTAGGTACAAAATATGTGCTCAGTGAATAATTGCTAGCTGGCTTCATAGAGACCCTCGCAGGTGGGACTTGGCAGGGCCGCAAATAAGGGTGTAGCTAGCCATGAACTCCTAGAAGACGGTGTGTCAGACTGCATCTGGGGCTGCTTGCTGGACTCAACAAATGCATTGTGAAGGCCTGGCCAGCAAGGCAGGAGCTGACCATGAGCAGTTGCTCTGTGAAGTTCACTAGACTGTTTTGGTGTATGGACAATGCCTGCCTCTAGGTTTCTTGGCAGAAAGACAGGAAAGTAGCCAACCTGCGTTACCTGATAACAGTGCCACTCAGGGCTTACTACCTTGGCGCTACTGGGCTGGATGCAGGCTGTCCTAAGCTGGTTCAGATTTCCCTGCCAGACTGTGCTGAGTTGTAAGGGGGGGGAGTGGGCACAAGGGGAAACTGAGGACTTTGTTCCCAGTTGACCTTGTCATTGCCTCTTAGGGGTAAACAGCAGGTCTGGAAAAAACAAGAGGTCTAACCCATTCCTCAGTGTCCTCCAGCTACACCATGTTCCGGGTGTGCTTGAGGGCTCAGCAGGAGAGATGACAGCTCCACATGTTAACACAGTCCTTGCTGGCAGTCATTCAAGCCAGAGCCCCGGAAGTCCGGGGGCATGGTGGTCTTTCTGACCTTTATGCTGCACAAAGGCTCCTGCTACCTTAAAAAAGAGTAATGACAAAAGCAAAGCCGGAGAGAACATCGGTCAGGCTGCTGGAGGGCTGTGCAAAGTCTTGCCCCGTGCCTTCTTTCTCCATGTGTGACCCGGGCTCTCGATAGCGACAAGGTCCTCTTCTGTTCTTGATCTTACTTTGTCCTCCTCTTCTTTCCTTCCTGCCCTCCTCTTCCTCAGCTTGGTCACTTCGACCTGCCCAGTGAAGGAGCAACTGGGACTGAATCACCATCCCCTCTTCCTAAGTCCTCTAACCAGAGAAGAGGCAAAATGTTGTGTTTTAGCATCCCTGTCCTGTCAGAAAAAGCAACTTTTCACTAGCCAGGTGTCCACATCTCATGGCCACCACCTACTTCCCCTGTGGCAGAGAGGAGCAAGACAGTGTTTCCTGACATTTGGAATGTCGTTGAGTGCTCATGTACTCTTGTTGAACTGTCAAGTTAGAGGGGAGGACTTGGGGCCCTGCTCCTAGCTCCCTCCTGCAGATCAGAGCTCTCACTGAACATTCAGGAAATAAACACAGAGCGAGAGAGAGAGACAGAGATTGACTATATACTCATGTGGATGAATACACCCAGGTGGGCATACCCAAAACTGTATGTACCTATCCATCCATACATCATACATGTGTAAACATGCATTTAGTCAGCTGCAGGAAAAATGGAAATATACACAGACACAATGTATTTACACAAATGTAAAGATACATGCACATGTATAAAAATACACATCTTTATCAATAAACAGATATTCTTGAAACCCTTCTTGTTCTAGATACTGTGGTAGGCCCTAGAGACTTAACAGAAAAAAATGGGTATTAAATAACTTCAAATATGCTATAATACTAACAAGTTGGGATCATATAGACTATAGAGTATTAAATGATGCTATTGGCTTTGCTAAATGCAACATATTCCTTCCTGAAAATCACCCTGCTATGGGAAGCTGTGCAGTGAAAATGGGGTTAGGAGCACAGTACTCGAGAACTTTATCAGTCCATAAAATAGAAGGAATCTAATAAAAATGGTAGCATAATTTTACACATGTTGAGAAATACCACAATAAATATGGCACTGAGAAATACCAACATTTGGTAGATATGGGAGGAAGAGTCAGAAATTGTAAAGACGGATTGGTCATTAACAGTAATGATAACAGGTGTTATTTATTGATTGCATTTTGGGTACTCACCCCATGTTGTTCCGGTACAGTTGCCCCTGACCACCTGTGGCAATAGAGCGCTTGAAATGTAGCTGGTTTAATTGAGGAACACATTTTACATTTACTTAATTCTAATTTCAATGTAAATAAAAAACTTGTAGAACTTTTAAGTATATTTAGAACCATCTGGGTTGGTGAAGCTACAGTTTCAACTGTTAATTGTCTAAAATCTAAATACAGATCAGGTATTTCGGATGAATATTTAATATCTGAATTGAGATATGTAACTGAATACTACTTACATACTTACTATGAAAAAATACAGAATACTTCACTTTTATACTGATTACACATGGAAATGACAATCTTTGGATCTAGTAAATTAAAACTATGTGTATTACTAAAATTAGCTTCTTTTTAATTGAACTGAGCACTCAGCTCATAACTATGATATGACCCCCACTCTGCTTGCATCGCACAGCGCTGTGCTAGTCAGTGCTCCTGCGCCTGTGCGAGCCAATCCTCATGACAGCCCTGTGCAGTAATCACTGTGATTCTTCACATTTGGAGGTTAGAAAAGTGAGGCACAGGGTGGTGATGAAGCTTGCTTGGTGTCTCACATTGGTAAGTGGCAGAGATTCAATTTCGTTTTGTCTGACTCTCAGTGCTAAAAACGGTAACCGGAGTAAAAAAGAGAAAGAGAATAAAAGAGTGATAGAAGAGGTAGACCAGGAGAGTGTGGTGTTACAGAAGCCAAGGAAGGAAAGTGTTTTCAGGAGAGGGGAGGAGAGCACCATGTAATCAACCACTGAATTAGAGCAGTAGATCTCAGTGACCTTGGCAAAAACTTTTGGTGGCATTATGGAGACAGGAGCCAAATTAAATGAACTGGGAAGTAAATGAAAAAGGAGGAGAAAGAGAAATTTTAACTTTTTTCGGAAATGTGGCGTTGAAGGAGAGAGAAAGGACAAGAGCTGTGGTGGGCAGGTGTGCAGTTGAGGAGGTCTAGTTTGGGGGACAGGTGTGCTTCTTCTTTGGCACCAGTAGAGAAGGAAAGGTTGAAAACATAAGAGTGAGGGAGGTCTCTGAGCTGGTGAGAGAAGAGGGGATGGAAAACCCCGGTTCTTGAAATTGGCTCTCTTAAGGAGGAAGGTCCACTCTTCTGCTATGACAGGGAAAGACAAGGCGGGCGCAGTTAGGTGCAGGCAGCACCTGTGGACTTGGTGATGGCAAGTGAAGTAGTTCCTGATGGATTTTATTTGTCTCTATGAAACTGGAGGTGAATCATTTACTGATAACTAAAGGGAGGGAGGGTTGAGAAGGCTAGCAGAAAGTAGAACTGGATTCCTATAGTTTGGGTTAAGAATAGAGTGAGCCAACTCAAGAAGAATAGTAGGACTCCTCGGCAAGTTGAGGTTGATGACATTAATTCTTGGTGCAGCCACTCCGTTCACCTGTAGACTTTTCTCTAGCAGAGCACAGCTCCTGGCTATGAGCATACTGAAGGCAGACATTTGGATTTTTCCAAGGTAGAGCTTGTCCCAGGAAGTATGAAGTTACTATCAAGATAGTGTTTGCAAAGATGGACAGTAGGATTAAGCTAGATAACTGAGAGAAGACAGTAGGGGAGCTGATGGGTATAGAAAAAGTAGACAGGTCCCAATAAGATGAACAGGTGTATTGGGTGTAGTTGAACATGCCATATCGAAGGATAAGAGATGATGGTTAGGGAGAAGTGTGTCTGAATTCATGATTTTAGACATGGGGCAGTGCTTGGTGTTGGCATGTTCCAAGGTGTGCCCATGGGAGTGGGTTAGGTTAGGTGGAAGAGAATATTATTGTAAATAAGTTGTGATTAAAATGGATAGGTCGGAGAGCCCTCCATGAGGTTATATGTGGAGACACATATTCACACACAACACATGTATATATGCTATACATGCATGGCACATAGGGACAAATGTATGTACGCATGCATGCCTATATATAATGTACGATTCATGTGGGTTCCAATCAAGCCATGCAAGTGTGTGCGTTTATACTCACAAATGGCCTGGAATTCCCTCTGATGCCCATGCCTGTTTGATGGGCTTTAGGGAAGCAGACAGGCAGCCTTAGGAGGACTGAGAGTCAGTCTGGCAGACAGGGTGCAGCCAGTCATGCTCAGAAGTTATAGGGATGGGGGTCACTGAGAACTGAACAGATGTGCCAGGGTGTGAAGATTGCTGCTCCACTTTCCTCTGCCATCTGTGCTCTATACCCTGCTGCAATTTCTGGGTGCTCTGAAAGGGTGAGGACCAGCTGTTAAGGAAGGAGAAAGGAGGGAGAGACCTTTTTGGGTCTGTCCAAGAAGCATTTCTGTCTGCCCCCTCCCCAGGGAAGGGACAGCAGGAGAAACTGCTGAAGGGAGGGTTGGTGTCTGCGATTGAGTACGACTTTTCCTGACCTTGGAGCATTCAGAGTCCCAATCAGCGCAGTAATAAATTAAGGGCTTATGGAGGAATAAATTCTCGGCCTTAATGAAGTTCTTTGCTGGGGGCCATAGGCAGGTCAGCAGGTCGGGATGATGCAGATTGGAGGCTCCAGTGAGTAGGCTGAGCAAGCTGGAAGGCCTTAGGAGGGAAAGGATCTGAAACTACTGGTTGGGTCACTTGTGAAGCTGTGGGGACAAAGTTGCCCAAAGGACAGGCTGCCTAGGGGCAGGAACTCTATAGAAGGGTGGCTACCTAGAGCTGGCTGTGGGACCCCTGGACTGGGGCTGTTCAGATGCTAATTTGGGGAGAAAAAACCACACAAGAGTGAAAACCAAGAGAGGTGTGAAGAGCTAGGAGTCCTGCACTGCAGGCTCTTTTTTTTTTTTTTTTTTTTTTTTTTTTGGAGGAGGGAGGGCTTATACCAAGACTCCGTAGTCAGAATCAATCTGGAGCTACGGTCCAGGTGTTTTGGTGTTTGTGAGGGGGACACTGGACAATTATGGGTTGGTACCCTGGTGGGAACCTGCTCTACAACCAGGTAGACCAGGGCCTCTGGCTGCCCTTGGGAAGAAACACGTGCACAGAGTGCAGGGCGCAGGCACAAATGAGGGAGAGATGAGGGTGCAGGCACAGCACTAGGAGAGGGCAGGTGGAAGAGCAGCCCAGAGGCTTCTGGGGAATGTGCCGCTGAAGCCCCCGGGGAGCTGGTCTTGGGGGCTGGGGCTACTGAGTGGTGGAACTGAAACTAGAACCCAGGCCTCAAGACTCCTTATCCTGAGCTCTTTCCCCAAACATCCTGCTCTCTTCAGTGTCAGCTCTTGGGGTATAATCCAGAGACCATGGAGGGAATAGGGCTGTATTTGGAGTCGGGCAGCTAGACCTGGAATGTCTTCTTTCTTCTCATCTCCCTGCCCCCATGGTGTAGTACCCTGCCTGGGCTTTTCCTTTAAATATGTCTTACAGCTGTCTGAACTCTGAAATTTCTTTCACTCCTTCCCTCGCCTTGTTAACATGTGTTGCCTTTGGGGTAATCAGGGAAAAAATATTATGTCCTTTTACAATTACCGGGTTTTGGAATATTAAAATGTCTCGCTGCATCGGCACTGTTATTTTGATTGGTATTCTAACCTTTGACTAGCCCATAAAGCGCGCCGCTCCTGAAGCCAATATTGCAGGACTGAAATTTAATTCCGAAATGATTCCAGATAATAGGGAGACAGATAATATATGCATGAAGGATATTATGTTTGGACTAACTGCAGCAGGGCCAGGGCTGGGGAGCTGAATAATAGCCCAGAGTGAGTTATAATCTGTGGGACAGAAATGCCTTACTGTCAGGGCCAGGAGAGGAACTCTTAAATCAAAGGCATAGGAAAGGGTGCGATTGCAGTGTGCTTGTTTTGACAGGAAGAGCGCTGGAGCCAAGAGGGTAGGTATTGAAGACTGTGACCCATTGGCCTATCCTTTCTCTTGAGGAAGATCTGCAAGACCCTGGATGATCTCACTCATTGCAGCATCTCTATCCTCGTATCTCCTGTTCCTCTATCATTCTAGCCATCTCAGGTTTCTTGCTGCTCTTCAGATATGCAGGACTGTTTCACCTTCCTTTGCACATTCTGTTCCCTTTGCTTACATTCAATTTCCCTTTTTAGTGTGTTGGGAAAACTCCTACTCATCCTTCAAAACCCTCTTTGACATCTCCTCTAATGTTTTTCCACCTCTGGTAGAATAGTAAGTCACCACCTCCTTTGTACAGCTTTAGTATATTGCTTTGAGTATATCACATGCTCTTATAATTATCTACTTACATGTTCTGCTTCCCACAAGACTGTGAGTTCCCTGAGATCTGCTTACCATCCATTTATGTATTTCTGGTGCTCAACCCTGATCCTGACACACTAGGTAAAAACCAGCATTACCAGAACACATGCTGGATATCAGGCTGGAACTGAGTTCTGAAGTCCAGGTGCTTATACCCCTCTAAGATTTCCCAGACAAATAAAGAAATTAAGTGACATGCCTTAGGGCACATAGCCACAAAGGGGTAAAGCTAGGATTTGAACCCAGGTCAGTATTTTTTTAGCCCACACCATGTGTGGGGGTAGGCAGGAGGGAGTTGGAGGCCAGGGTAGGAAAGACAGAGACTCAGTTCCCTGCTCCTTCCTTCCACAGCCAGGGCTTAAATCTTTGCTAGAGATTGTACTGGCTCATAACATTTATGGGGTTTAAGCCCTAGAAGGGATGGTGCCTCCTGTTGCTGCTAACCATCTTTGACAGTTATTTCATATAGAAGACACTTATCTGTTTGAATTTTTAACTATGGATCAGGAAAGTATCCTGAGAAAGGTACCCAGGTGTGGTTCTGGAGAGCTCTTAGGAACACGCAGGAAGAGCACATGGAGCTCTTGGTGATGTCAGAAAACTTCACAGACATTACCTTCTCCCTTGAATACTTGGTGAAACTTAGATTTTGGTTCTATAATGATAATATATGTATATATATATATATACACACACACATATAATGCAAAAACTACAGTGAATTTGGTTGGCTATTACAGGAGTTTGTATTTTGTTGATTACAGTAGCATCTGCATAAACCTGGACAAGCTGACATGATGATATGTGAGACTCACCCTTCCCTTAGTCTTCAGGTGATGCTTGGGGTGTGCACTGTTCCCCCAGGGAAGTGGCTCACAGCACTCAGCCTCTGTTCCTCCCCTGTCCTCTCACTGACCACTGGACGAGAGATGATGAAGCTTCAGGAAGAGAGGGAGGGATAAAAGAGGGAGGAATTCAGCATGGACATTTAAGCCTTTGTGGGCAAGAGTCAGAAAAAGAGACTTCCCCAGCAGAATTCAAGTGAGCACCAGAGGAGAAGAGCCTAATGCGGTTCACCCTCAGCTCACACTGAAGAACAGGGTCAGTCAGCTGCTGTCCTTGATTCCAGCTGCCGCCATCATGCCTGGCTGGCCAGTGCAGTACAGTCACACTCACTTTCAGATAGTTTCTGGCTCTGTCACCTGCCTGTCTTAGGACCATGGATGAGTTACCTTCTCAGAACCTTAATTTTCTCATTTAAACAGGAGAGATTAATAACAATACTACTATAAAAAAAAAAAGAAAAGAAAAACAGGTAGGTGCCTCTTTAAATGCTTTCTATGAATTGACTCACCTAATCCTCAAACAATTTGTATGATTATTAAACATCTTACAGATGAGGAAACAAGTACAAAGAGATTAAGTACCTTCTACAGGATTCCATGCTAGAAAGTGATGGAGCCGGTGCTTGAATCTAGACAATAGATTCCACAGTCCATGCTCATAACTCATTTGCTTTGTTGTCTCAAATACAAAGGAAGAAGGAGTTATTTCTCCTTGGGTGCCAGAAAGAAAGTCACCAGAGGTTACGTGAGAAGATACGTAATGTTGATCCATGAAAGATGAGTTCGTTTTCAGGAGATGGTGGAAAGAGCCCTGTAGTCAGAGGGAATAGCGTGAATGACATCTGTGAGGGGAGAAGAGCTGCTGGACTAGGGAACTACTAATAGCAGTTCTGGCTACTGATGCCATGTGGAAGCTTGGGGGGAAAGCAGAGACAGTGCAAGCGAGCACAATAAGGAAGCCTTGCCCAGTGTCTCAAGTGGAGCTACCATTAGCTGTCTTCTGAGAATGAGCCTGTAGCTCTGAGCTTCTGTCCACTGAAGGAAGAAAGAGCCAACGGGCCAGGGAGAGCAGGGAGGGAAAGAGGCCACCCTGCCTTGTAGCATTTTTGGCTGTGGACCATCTGAGACTGCTGTGCCGGAAGACCCCAGTATCCTTATGGGAACATAGGGAAATTACAGCATGCAGAATCACTTAGGTGGTCATGTTTGTAAAGTTCTGGGAGCAGTGCAGTACTCCATGTGTGGATAGGCAGCCTGGCACACCCTCAACCAGGATTCTCTTTGGCCTTTTTCTACTTGCCTGGTGAGTGTGGCCACGGTGGGGAAGGAACAGGCCAGGGAACCAGCTCTAGGCAGCTGGAATTCTTTCTTGGTGAGGTTCCTGCAGCTGCTATATACCCATCTACCGTGGAGTTACTTATGATACCCCCTGTGACAGGTCTTTACCGAGGCCTGCTCAGGGCTCTGTGTGCCTCCCCAGTCAAGTGGTGGCACTGTTTCATCCTGGTCCCATGGCGAACCTCCTCTGTCTTTCCTTTGTGTCCTTGGAGAAGAGAGTTCTGAGCTTGCTCTGGCACACAGGAGAGTGGGGAGCTGTCCTGGGTCTGTTTGGAGCTGGAATTTAACCCTAAACATCCTGACCCTAGGCCCCAGGCCTAGAGTAGGTTATTGTTTATCACCTGGTCTGTCTCTGCAGGAGCAGAGCCACTTGAGGAAAGGGACTAGAGCTACTCTCTACTCGCAGATCTGGGTGAGCAGAGGGGACCTCTGTGGGAGGGCTTGGAACAGTTGGGGAGAGAGCTGGACTCATCACTGCTCAGTGTTTAATATAAGAATGCTAAGGAAACCCTAACTCTGTCTTCTCCCACCTCAGTTTCTCTGTTTTTCTTTTTAAAGATTTATTTATGCATACAAGAGCTGAGGTGTAGGCCAGAGGTGTGTGGGGGTGGTGAGAGGATTCACCAGAGACAGAGTGGGGAGCAGAATAGGTGGATCTACTGAAATACACTGCTGTGGGGAGCAGCGTGTGAGGCAGGAGAGGTCTGCTGTGCCATATGGGAAGCTCTCTGGCCAGGGATGGAAATCGTGCTGCAGTGGCTGCTGATAGCTTCATAGTGCTGAGACTTAACCCCTTGTGTGACCAGGGAGGCCCTGTTTCTCTGTTTTTCTTGTTGCTATATTCTGGGCCCTGGAAACGGGAAGGAATTGCATAGCTTGCATAGCTGGCCTCTGCTACAATTTGGGGTTGCCTAGGCGAGAGCTGAGGTTTCGGGCTTCTCCATGAGAATACGGGGTGAGGAGAAGCTTGTCTACTTGCTTTTTGGGATAGATACAGCACTTGCCAAAGAAGCAGAAGCAAGGGGCCTCCTAATACCTAAAGGCAGGATACAGCCCAGGCCCTTCCTCTGGCCTTTGACCCCCATAGTTGGTTCTCTGGGCAGATATACAATGATGACCAGGTAGTGACAAGACAAGGTAGCTGGGCATGTGCTCACATTCACACGTTAGCTGTCTCAGATTCTGTCTGTGAGCTCACTTTGGCCTGCTGTCAACTCTTCTAGGGGAAGAGTGGTAGGGTCGAGAGTTTTAATTTTCTCTGGCTCAGAAGTAATCTGGGTGACTCCTAGAGATCTGGGGCCTTGAGCTAGTTCAGCCTTTAAGTGAGGTTGTGGCAGGGTTTTGTCTTTTTTTTCCCACTAATTAGCATTCCGTCCCCGGTCATTTCTGAATTTGACTGACTGGATGTCTAGAAAAGGAACAGGCATCGTGTGGACTCACAGTGCAGCGCCCTCATCACTCGGGGGACTTCTTTCTGTGGGTCTGGCTTAGATCAGATTGCACCCAGGCCTCAGGTAGCAAGTGACCCTTGCTATGCCTGGACCAAGACATCTCTATTCACATCCAGCCACCAGCTGCTACCGAAGCCCTGTGTCTTGGGACGTTTAGTCTCAGAGATCAATCGGGTCTGCTCCCCACCTGTGCAGGGGTCAGGTCTAACAGGGAAGATGGTGGGTCCAGGCAGGTGGAGAAGAACACGGTGATAGGCATGGGTGTACAGTGTGTTGGCTTGAATCATCCATGTTTTAAAAAGTAGTTTATTTTGAATTCAGTTGACAGTTCTCAGTTTATTTGGAATTTCTGAGACAAAGAATCCACTAGGCTTGTCTGTTTTTGCTGTGCCCCCTGACTATCCAGACGAATGAGGCCCTCCTGCAGCCAAGGGCCTGTAAGTAGGGCCCTCTCGAGACACCAGACTACCCTCCTTGGACGTGAGATTGGGCTGGATGCAGGAAGTGCCTATGTGTGTGGACAAATGTGCTTGTGAGTGAGCACAGGCGAGAGCCAAGTGTGCATGTGGCAGCAGCCATGGCCTGTCCTTAGCACCACAACCAGGTCTATGGTGCTGGGCCTGGGCCTGGCACCTACTTGGCTGCAAGCAGTAGGGCAGGCTGCAGGCAGATCCCAGGACAGCCCTGAGGCCTCCCCAGTGGTGTGTTTGCTGTGCCTAATTACCCGGCAGTTGTTTAACTATGCAAGCTGCATGCCTGCCTTTATTGCGCTGTGATTGCCGAGCTGCCTATGGGGAGTGTCATAAAAAGATATAAAATGCCCATTATCTGTCTGACGCCCTCCTCCTGGACTGTGGGTGTTTGTGTTTTATTTTATTTTTATGGCTCAAGGGAAGCTCTGCAGGAAGAAGAGGGAGGGCAGGAGGGAGAGGGAGGGGAGGGGAGGCCCTACAGGAGTTGGGGGCTGGGAGGCTGCGGAGCCCCCTTGTACTGTGGTCAGCCACTTGAGTTGACAGTTCTCCCCACCAGCAGGGAGATGCAGAAATGGCATATCTCTGCGGTGAGGACACGGTGCTCAGGGAATAGGATCTCCTCCTCATCTACTTTCAAGCCCTGCAGCTTCTGTTTCTAGCCTACCTGTGCTAGCCGTCTCTCAGCTGCAGGCCCACTGCCTTGGGCAGTCTACTCATACCCACTCAGTTCTTTCATGGCTTTGATGACTCAGTTGCCTGCTGGTGTCCTAGAGCACCTTGGCTTGCAGTGGGGCGAATACAGGGCCACCACCACCTGCTCTGCAAGCCCTTCACCCCTGCAGCTTCAGCTTCCCTCTTCCTGCCAGTCACAGCAACAAGTTCAGGCCACACCTGTCCAAGATTCACTGGGCCTTAGGGAAGCCTCCCAGACCTGTCATGGAAGGGAATTAACAAAATTTGAGCATCTTTCCAGTACCAAACAGAGCCTGTGTAAGGCACTGAGTCCAGAGATCAGAGATCAAACAGGGACCCCACCCCTGAAGAGCTCACACTGTGTAAGCAGAGTGCGAGTTCACAGTCGGTGTTTAATAAATGTTTGTCAAATGGAATTGAATTCCACATAGTCATTCTTTCATTCAGTAAATGGCTGTTGAGTACCTACTGGGTTAGGCACTCTGCCAAGCACGGGGGATAAAGTAGTGAGTAAAATAGACAAAATCCCTCGCTCATCATTAGAGTTTATTGGGAGAAGGATTTAAACCCCAGATACCTGACTCAGAAAAACCACGTCCTTCCAGCTATGACATGGTGTTTCCCTTCCTGAGCACCATCCCCAGGCTGTCCTGTGCTGGCCATCTCACTCGCTTCTCTAGGAAATCCTCACATCTACCCAGCAAGGTACATGCGCGCTAGCCTGTCCTTTGAGAATCCCAAAGCCTCTTCTGACTTTATAATGTCGCTTCATTATAAAGTTTGTCAGAAGAAAGAAATCCCAGCTGATGTCGAACAAAATGACATTATTTGATGACCTGGTTTTGTTAGCTGTCGTGTTGCCTCGAGTCAGTGTCCAAGATTCTGTTCAAGATGTTAGTGAGAACTTGCTGGGCACCACGATAGACTGGTGTGATTTTCCAGGCCTTACTCACATTTGTTGCATTCATCTAGAATGCCCTCGGCTATATTCCTGCCTAATGTCCATTTGTCTTCTGGGGAGACTTTTCCAGCTTCCCACTGCAAACTCCCACCCTCTTCTGACACCCGCAGTGAGTGCTGGAGTGCTGAGGCACTATTAGAGCCTGCCCTGATTTTGTTCACTGTCGCTGAGCCTGCTGTGGGATCTTGCACTTCTTCCATCATAGTGTGTGTTTTTAAGAGAAGTTATATTGAGATATAATTATATATCTCATATACCATACAGTTCATCCACTTAACAATTTGGTGCTTTTCTAGTATATTCACAGGGTTGTACAACCATCATCACCATCTCAGTTTAGAACATTTTTGTCCCCCAAAAGAGAAACTCTGTTAGCAGTCATTTCGCATTTCTCCCCAAATGCCCGAGCCCTAAGCAACCATTAATCTACTTTCTGTCTCTATGAATTTGCCTGTTCTTGCAATTCTGGGAATTTCTACATGTGGCCTTTTGTGGCTGGCTTCTTTCACTTAGCATCATTTTCAAGGCTCCTCCATGTTGTACCATGAATCAGTACTTCACTTCTTTTTATTCCTAAGTAATATTCCATTGTACTGATCTGCCACATTTCATTTACCTGCTCATCAGTTGGCGGACATTTGGGTCATTTCTACTTTTGTGCTGTGATAAATGCCACTGTGAACATTCGTGTACAAGTTCATGTTATTGGTTTTACTTTTTTTTATACTTATCTGTATTTCCTAGTAGATTGTAAGCTCTTAAGAATAAGGGTCACTTCTGTGTTGTTCACTGCTGTATCCCCACTCACTCAGTAAATGTCAGTGAATGAATACATGCATGCTTTCTAATTCTTATTTCCCCTTAGGATAGAATAGTAAATTGTTAGGATCTGTTTTAATATCATAACCCACTCTTCCCTGGGTATAACTGTATACACATATCTGCCACCCACGCTGAGGTATAAATTCATTCATCAGTGGCCTGCACCATGTCCTTTTCATTCAATTGTTGGCACCTCTGGTGTAAGTCTACCCAGCAACAGCTGATGTGAGGAACCTCCCTGAGTTGCCACCACGATGGCAGATATGGCCACTGGCTAACTTGACACTGAGGACAGACTGATTCCACCTTTCCCTCTTTTCTTGGGGGACTTTGGATTGTCTACATATGGAGAGCTAATTCTGTGGGAGGACCATGGTGGACTATTGGGCTAGGTGACCTCACAGCTCAAGGCCAGGCTGGCTTTGTGACAGCGCCACAGGCCTGGGCATGTGAGGAGAGGAGGCACTCTGTGCCATTCCAGTAGCCCAGATGCACCAAAACCCTGGGAGAAGAGGAGTTCCTAAAACCAGTAACCTCTGAGAGATTAGTAAAACCAATATTTCTCTTTTCTTTGCGTTAACCCTAATAGTTTGAGGCTATAATTAGAATCTGGCTTTATTAGGCTAATTAGGAGGAAGGAATGATGGCAGGAGGGTGTGTGGAGATACATCAAGGTGGTGGGTAGTAAATCTAGGGTTTTAATAGGTTTGTTCCATAATCAGGTGGTCTGGAAGCCTGACTGGGTGACTGGCCCCCCTCCTCTCCCTCCCTTCTACTCACATCACTCCTTGAAGTGGCCTTCACACTTTGCCGTCCTTGTCCTCAGTACTGGCAGCGACTGGGATATGGGGGACTCAGGTGGGAGGGAGAAGACCCCACCCGGAGCTTCATTGCCTATGCACGCGCCGTCCAGCCTGGCGGCATGATTACCTTGCTGAGAAATCCGTCCAGGCGCAGGGCTGCTGATAGCAATCATTGATTAAGAGGGTAATTGTCCTGAAAATTCAGATTGATCAGAAGGCAGAAATGATAACTTGTGTAACTGTGTTTAAAGCCACGTCCTGTCAATAGAAGAGACTGAGATGTATCGCGCCACGAGGGGGGCAGAACGGATGGGTGTGTGCAGGCGGGTGGGCGCTGCCATCCTTCTCTCAGGGCTGAGCAGGATGTTTCTTGTCAGTAACCTGGACTATTGGAGATTCAATCACTTTTATCTCTCCCTCTCTCTCAATCCAAATGCCTTTTCATATTAGGAAATTAGAATCGGCCCTGCTCATGCAAGATTTATTAGCTCTGCTGAGCAGTCGCACTGAAGAGTAAATGATTTTGCTTTGCTGGAGCTTTTTACACATTAGGACCCAACTTCTTCCTTGCTCTGTACCACCAGCTGCCTGGAGGAGTGAGCTGGAGCACCAGGTATTCAGGGAGCGCACTTTCAAAGTCCAGTTTGGGAGCAACCCTTCACTCGGGTCTGGTTTCTTGTCCTGCCGGAGACCCTGTTGTGTCTGGCTGACTTCTTTCTGTCTGATCCCCAGACAGGCCCCTTACTGGAGTCTTGGTTGTCTCTCTTGACTGAAGGGGCCAAACCCCCAGGGGGGATGGGATCCGTCTGTCAGAGTCAGATGACCAGGTATTTTCCTTCAGGCTCCCTGAGTGTGTGTTGGCGTAAGGGCTGGCCACAGAGTCAGAGGCCCTTTTCAGAGCCTGGGACCATCCTCTGTCAGCACATCTTTCTGAACACCTGGGGAAGTTATTCAGGAGTTGCCCTTGAAGTAGAGTGTAGAAGCCGGTGAGAGCAAGTTTAGGGATCTGGGCCAACTGGCTGCTGTGTCTAGAGGGCTGCAGGATCGACTCTGCTGAGGCTCTGATCTGCCAGCAATGCAGGCTCTTAAGAAGGAAGGACGTGGGGCCTGTGCCTCTGGAACTCCACTATGGCCTCAGGCTCAGAGGCAGTGTGGGGGTCTGTGGGCCAGCTATACCTCACTTGCCCTGAAGTGTATGACACCAGTGCGCTAAGTGGTTGTGGGAAAACCATGCTCCTTCACTAGACTGTATTATTATTTCTCCTTGCCCTCCCTCTTCAGCACCTACTTGCTTGGGTCACGTGGACCCATGGCCAGGTATCAGTCATTGTCATTCTTCTACCTGCTCCCTATTGCAGGTATCTGATCCTGGAGGCCTGATAGAGCAGATGAAAGTGTAGGGAGTCCTCCTGATATGGAGCTGAGGAAAGGTTAATGGAACTTCTGGATTTTGTGAAAGGGATATGATCCCAAGGACTGCTGTCTACTCACTTTGCTCTCTTACTTGGCTCTGCGAAGCCTCCTTTCTGAATGTTCAAGGTATTTCCCCAAGAAGAGAGATAACTGGGCAAGCTGAGAGTTGGGGCTGAAAGTGATGGCTCCCAGGAGTGAATGGTGGGACCTGAAAGCAGTCATTTTGATCCACTGTGTTTTGGGGCAAGGGGTGGCTTTTTGGAGGAAAGGATCTAGAAAGTATCAGCAAGATGTTCGCTGGATTAGGACTTCCCTCTAAACGGATTACCAGGATAGAAGCTTTCCATTGAGGGTCTGCTTCACCTCTTTCTTATTCATCGCAAGACTCTGTCCTTGGAGAAGCTTTGACTTTCTCGTAAGGCTCCTCCTACTCAGCTGCTGTGGGCATGGCAGACCTTTCTGCACATGCATCCCACCCCCACACCACCAAGAGAGCGTACGCTAAGCATATACTAAGAGAGTGTGCTGAGTAGAGTGGTCTGGAGCTCCATGCAGTGCTGCCTTCCCCCACTCTGAGGGATTATGAAGGGCGTGAGTACACAGGACCCACTGGGCCTCCTGGTGTGGGCTTCTGCCCCACCCCTGAGCTAGGCTTGCCAGCTACCTAGGCATAAATAAATACTTTGCAGTTCAGAGTGAGTGTTAGGCTGTATTTGGTTTAGTCTTCTATTAGGACTAGTTTTGGCAAAGTCAAGAAATAATGGAAGCATCATGGGCACCTTGGACCTGCGAATAGAGAACTCAGTGGAATGAGGGAGACAGAGGTTCCTACAGGGTAGTGAAAATGGTGCTGCCTTCCAGACCCCAAAAGAGAGAGTGGCTGACTCCTCCTGGAAGAGCTCAGCTGGGCATCCAGAACTGGACTCCTTGTCAAGAAGGGGGTGTGCCATGGAGACAAGTGTGGGCGAGCCATCTGGGCAGGGAGAACAAGTATCACCCGTCAGCTGTGTTAGGGCTGGGGTCCAATGGGTTTAGTTCCCTCGGCCACACCTGTTTTAGCAAGCCTGGAAAATACCTGCTTTTCCCATCAAGGTAGACTGCTGAGTCTTGGGCTGAAACCTTGGGTTGGAAAGATACACAGGACACAGCCTTCGGGAATGAATCCCAAGCCCGCCCTCTGCTCTGTTCCCTCTCTGCTGAGCCTGAAGACCAGCGAAGGGGACGAAGGGGACGTAGTTCTGGCTAAAGGAACACTCTGGTAAAGCTGTAGGCCAACTTATTCCACCCTTCTAAAGCCATTGCCAGCCCCGTCTCCTGCTGAGATACAGTCTCGTAACAGGGGCCTGGTTGGTTCTCTGGGCCTAGTAGGGAGGCTAGGAGGAGACTGGGAAGCCAGGAGACTCATTTTCACTGGAATTTGACCTAAAGCTGGATTGGAAAGGAAGAAAAGATTTTGAACAAAAGTGCAGGCAGGAAGGAGCTGTTAACGAGCCTTTCTTTCTCTTCAGGGACGGAGCGGAGCGCATAGCAGGGCGCAGCGCCTGCTCTCCTCGGCAGCTCTCTAAGGTAGCTGCAGTCTCTGGCCGCTCTTGCTCTCGCTCGCTCTCCTTTTTTCCCTCTCCTCTTTCTCGGCTCTCTCTATTATGGGGACTTGCTCCAGCTCTTTCTCTCTCTTCTGTCTCTCCTTTTGTTCTCTCTTTGTCTATTTATCACACTGTGAAGGTTGAAAGAGATGTTATTAATCTGGGAGAATGAAGGCAGGATTAGTGGTATGAATCGGATTTTGAGAGGTGTAATGATAGAAAGACTCGCTCGGCTGGCGGCCTGCGTGAGCTTGATAAATGGGGAGCACTCCAGACTGACTCGCGCCTTCCTCCGCGCTGTGCGCCCTGCCCGCTGGGGCGTGCCGTGCTCTCAGATCTGCCAGCCGGCCCACCCCGCTCCTACCTGAACCGGAGCAAAAAGCCAAGGGTAAAGCAGACACAAATATCTCCCATTGCACTTGGAGACATCATTGCTTTTAGCACCCTTTTCAAGTGGAGGCCTGTCGAGTTCTCAAAGGACTATGGGCAGAGGGAATGGGGACCCAGACTTCTGCCTGCTTCTCAGGCTGTGAGAGTGGAGCTCTCCTCCTGCCCCTGAACTGGATGTTAAGAATCAGGGAGTGAGAAGACAGTGGCTCAACCAATCAAGTAAGAGTGCCAGACCATATGTAATTAAGCAAAGTGCTATTGGGAGAACTGTGGGATGAACTGTGGAGGTCAGGGTGGGACGTATAGAAGGGAGGATGAGAAATCAGGAAGGGCTTCTTGAAGGTGGTGTTCTGGAAGACAGGATTTGAAGACAGGGTAGAGGAAGGCTGGGGTTGCAGGGTGACAAAATAGCATAAGCAAAAATGTTTGGGCAGAAATAAACCTGATTCCTGTGAGAAGTTGAAGAGCCTCAGATTTGGTGAATTTCAGGTCAGGAGGAACCTAAGAAATAATTCTGCCCCTCATTTTCCAAATAGGAAACAGACCTGGGGATTAGAGTTGCCATTTCCTGAAATGATTTTCTGTCCAAGTCCTGTTGCTTGTTCCTAAGGTGCCCCCTTCTACCTCCAGAGACCATACAGTGAGCCTTTCCCTCTCCTCATCTCTGGATTTGGTCCCGGTCTTTTAACCTTCATCTCTGCAACCAGAGGGTCCTGGCTTAGGTTTACTGCTCATGGTCTCCAGCCCTTACCCAGGAGTCTTGGCTCGGGATTCTCCTCACACTCCTGCCTGGGAGCCCACTCTGCAGGCTGTTTGGGGAGTGCTCAGCCATCCAACTGCTGCTTGTGAGGTGAACAGAGGCCCCTGAGGCAGCTTACCCACCAGTGGGCCGCAGATGCTGAGCCATTTCCGCCTTTAGACACTATTGCAGGTCACTCTATCCTCCCTCCTGGTGACTGAGCTCCTACTGATGTCTGTGTCTATGTCCCTGCAAAGGACTGTGAACTCCTTGAGGGCAGGGTCTGATGAGTTGTCAGGGTCTGTCAGGTCTTCGCTGCATGTGTGATCTCCAGTGAATGAATAAGTTCTGCTTGTGTGGTTGCTTACACTCTTTCCAGATAGAATATGCTCTTGGTTCTCTATTCATTTTTCCCAGACCTGGCTGCCCTTAGGAAGAGGGACAGGTAGGTGTCTAAAGAAACTAACTTTTGACATTAATACAGCACCTTCAAATCACATAATATGACAGTGGTAGGCCCTTGGATGGCTTCCCATTTCCTTAGGAAACACCCAAAGCCCTCTTCATGTTCCCTGGGGCCCTGTGTGATCTGACATCTCACACCCCCCTCACCAGCCTCATCTCATACTTGCTTTCTGTGCTTCAGGGATGCTAACCTCTAGTTGACTCCTTCCAAATGCTGGGTGACAGTTCGCCTAGCAGCCTTGACTTGCATCATCCCTTTGCCCCCCTCTCAGTCGTTTCTGCTCACCCGTCCCCAGTCAGCATTCCCCAGCTAGGTCAGGATCCCCTTCTTCATATTATTGTAGCAGCCTGTGTTTCTTCTTTGAGCCCATATTATAGCTATAATTGAATGTGTTACTCTTTTTGATTGTTTACGTCGCTATTTTAAACCTGCTTTCTCAACAGACTATAAGCTACTGTGTCTGTACTGTGGCACATTATGCACACAGGTGGCATAGAATAGGTTCTCAAAATAATGTCTGTTGTGGATTGGTGTGATTCCAAAGCCTGCACCCTTCCATAGTACATACACGGGAAGAATGAGGTGGAAGTGACAAAAGAAGGTACAGGGGCCAGGATGCTAGACTTGTCCTGGAGAGGAGGCTTTTTGGGCACTGGTGTTCAGTGTTCCCACCTCTTAACCTTAAAGTTATCCCATTAACTAGTAGCTAGGTAAGTGCTTTTATTCTCTTCCTGGGTGATCATATCTGCTCCCACATTTCATGTGCCACCATATGCTTTCTTAGAACTTTCTTGTCTCAGTTCAGACCTCTGAATTGAGCTCCTGGCCTACAAACCCACCTTCTATAGGCAGCTCTCCTTGGCTATCCCACTCAAGACCATCTTCATCCTTCTTGGTGATTTCCCTCCAGGCCTCTTTAGGGCTTCGGTCTTGCCAGGATGTGAGCACGTGGGTTTACATGTCTCTCCTTCTAGCTTGGAAACTCCTTGAAGTTAGTGGTGTAGTCTACTTGATCTCTTTCCAGCACCCACCACAGAGCTTGGCACTTGGTAGTTCTTAAGTGAGTTATATGAGCAAGCTAATGAAGAGGGAGGGAGGTCTGAGATGAAGGTTGTGAACACCCTTTTTATTTTTCCCAGGGAGAAAGAAGTAAAGATGTATGTGATGTGTGCAAGTGTGCACATGCTTTCGTGTGTGAGGGGTGGGTAGTGGTGATGGTAGTGGTGTCACATGCTTGATAAAGGATTGTATTTTAATTTGGAAAGCACTTTAGAAACTTAAAGTGCTTTGCCTAAGTGCTGACTGCTATTAGTGTCTCCTTTTTATTAGGAAAAAGGACATGATTTTTCTCTTTTATCTTCAGGCCTGTCCAACTTCTGAGAGTGAAACTTAGCAAAATGCCTGCCCCTCACTGAGGACTAGTTACATGCCAAGTTCAAAGCTTTGGACTTGAAACATAGAATTCTGCTTTGCAGACTGGTTCTGACACCCCTGTGGGGATTAGGCCTAACAGCTGAGTATCAGGAAGGGGGTGGGAGAGACAGGGTCATTTGACATAGTTCAAGCTGCAGTCCCGAGCCCCTTCCCTCTCCATGTAGGCCTGGGTGGGAGGACATAAGAACTTGGATTGTTTTGGAGGAGATAGGGGAACAACCCTGTGGTTATCAAAAACCCACTTGTCATGTAATAGGAAGGGCTAGGCTTCAGAGAGAGAATCGGGGAGGAATAGCCCCAGGAAGAAGTGGGTTTGTTCAGCTCAGGGATGATAGGACCGAGAGGCAAAGACATCACAGCTGCCGAACCTGGGAATATTAAGAGCTGCCACCACAAAGGGCTAGGTCAAAGGGAGGGAGAATGTGGAGCAGGAGCAGGAGGAAATCTGGTCAGGAGGCCATGAGGCAGGAACTTGCCTTATGCCTCACAGTACCTTTGAGGGCCTTGCAGGTTTGAAGGGAAGGTAACACCCCTCCCCGGGGAGATGAATTGGTGCTGCAGTGGCAAGAGATATGGAAGGCCCAAGTAAGCCTGGTTTCTGGACCTCTCCTGAGCCTTTACCTCAGGCTCTTTCCTGAGCTTCCACAGAGTAGACAGCACCCTGGTCTCTCAGTCTGGCCTATCTTTGCCAACCCTGGATGCTGAAGACTCTGCCCAAAATAGGCACTGGGACATAGGGGCTTTGGCCCATCGTGCTAGTGCCCTGCAGTCCCAGCCTTACCACCTAACTGGACTCTGATCTGGTGGAGGTAGGGCGGGGGGCAGGGCGGGGGGAGTACTCTGAGCCTTCTGCCTTAACTGAATTTCCATACCTCCTGTTGTTAATTATAGAGATGTAATAATGCGATTAGTGCACGATTAAAAAAAATCCCTGATATGATTACCATGGATTTAATATCACATGATATATCATTATATCGTTATGCAGTGACAGATGTAATTGAAATACACTTATTGGAGCCGGGGGTGGTGTTTCATTCAATCCCCAGCACCCCGGGGAGGAAAAGGCTGGCTAAAAAAAAGCAATGGGAGAGGAAATTGTAATGAAAACAAAGAAAACTCACAATGTGGCTCTCACCCTGGGCAGCTGGCTCAGACTGACCTGCTGCCTTCAACTCTGCGACAGTGCACGTGGAGCCCCAGACAGGCCAACCTCTTTTGTAGGGGTGAGGCAGCATGGCACAGAGGCTTCTTGTCTGCTTCTCACTCCAAAACCTCAGTGTCCCCGAGTTCCCTCTGACCCAGCAGTGAAGCAAGGATTCTGAGAACGTGAGGGAGCTTACTCCATATGAAAATAGCTCAGGCCCCTCATGGGATCACACTGTTCTGGTAGCTGTCCTCCAATGTTTTGGACCCGGGGCCTGTATCACAGCCCCTGCCTCTGCTCAGGTGGTGGTGGTGGTCCAGCACACGAGAGGAGCTGTCCTGTTGTGAGCAGAGAGCAGGAAGGTTAAGTACACAGAGGTGATGATTATCCCACTCAAGTTCTGTTGATGGACAGAAACAACAGTACCTCTGGGATCCCTAAAATATGTTGGCAGTCAGGGATGCTGATCACAAAACTACCAGCTCGGGGTAGAGGATGGATTTGTGTCACCTGATGAGAGTGTCCATCCTGCTGCTGCTGTAGCTGTGCTGGTTGAGCTTCTGGGCCTGAGGAATGGCGTAGGGGCTATCCAGAAGACCAAAGAGTTCAGAAAAAGAGAGAGAAGAGAAGGAAAAAGTTCCCCTTCTTTCCTAACATAGGCAACTGAGCCCCCAGTTCTAAGTACAGCTGTTGGGGGATTGCTGTTTTGCTGGACTACAACAGCAGTGGTTCCTGAAGGACATTGGCTTGGCAGAGGTAGCAACTCTGAAAACCAGGCCTTGCTTCTGGGCAGAATTATACCCAAAGATATATTCCCCCTCTCAAACAACATCTGCCCTTAAGAATCCCCCAGTATCATGGAGTAATAGATTTATCAACAAATCTAATGTTACAGGGGCTGTTCCAGTATGGATGAGTATAAAGAAGGAATTAACCAATAAAGACTTGGTAAAGAAAGGTACTTTTGAGTTGAATGTTGAAAGAGGAGTGAATATGTGTTCATTAGGACAAAAAGCAGAGAAGGCACAGGACATTCTAGGTAAGCTGGAGGAATTCCTCGAGAAAAGTCTTAGAGGCATGAGACATCAGTCCCAGGACTTGGTGGGCAGTAAGGAAGAAGCAGGAAGTAAGATTGACCGTCCCCCACCCCCTCCCATTTCTGGTAGACTGGTTAGGCCAGATAGATCGTAATTGCTTTCACTGGGATTTGGGAACCCAAGAGAAAGGAGCACTTTGGAGAGAACTATTGAAATGCTGTGGGGTTTGTTTTTTTTTTTTAATATATTGAGTATGAAGTCCTTGAGTGAAATCCAGATAGAGATGTCAGGTAGGCAATAGATGTATATGACACTCCAGAAATGACAAGAAATATCTTTTTGGAAGTTGGAGAGATTTAAAGCAAGGGATTGAAGAAGTCACCCAAGGAGAGTGATAAGAGTTGAGGCAAAAAGCAAGGGAGTGTGTGAGTACATGCATAGGATGACCAGATACAGAAGAGACTATATAGGAGATTGTGAGGAAAATATCAGAGAGACAGGACAGATCGGAGGAGAATGTTGAGAAAACCAAAGGAGAACAGTTTCAAAGATGAAGCAGGCTGCATGGTGGTAAAGGCAGCAAGAAACCTGCAATTGTCCACAGATGTAGGCAGCATGGCGAGATTGTTGACCTCAGCAGAGCTAAGTGGCATAGTTGTGCTGGTAAACTGAGACTGCAGAGGTTAAGGAGTGATGGGGGAGTAAGTGGTAGTGAGTCTCATAGAGAAGTTTGGTTGGTAACAGAAGAACCCCAGTAGCTGGATGTGGATGTGGAGTAAGTGGAGACTTTCATAATCTAATACTCAGAGAACTTTCAAAGAGCTAGGCGTTGTTTTAAACACTTCGCATACAATAACTCATCAATCCTCACATCTACTCCCTGGGCAGCAACTATGATTACTCTCATTTTATAAAGAGGAAACTGAGACATGCAGAAAGATACTAAATATATGCTTGAAAACTAATGGAAAGAAGGCAGCAGAAAAGGGAAGGCTAAGGCTTGGAAAGGAGAAACTAGATGGAGCAAGAGTGAGGAGGTAGAAAGGCTCAAGTACGAGATTACCCTTAGATAAGAAGTGGGATGTCTCTTCTTTTAGAACAGTTTTGGTGAAGGAGCAGATGAGGAAGTGTATAAATGTGTTTGTAGATGAGGGGTGTGCAGTTAAAAAAGTTCTCCCCAGCAAATTTTATTATATTTGTGAAAGAGGAGGGGAATAGTTTGTTGGGTACCATTGAGGAATGCTAAAGTTGTGATCTTGGATCTGTAGTGGCTGCTTTCTATACAGTGAGTCACTTTTCCAGCATCGCTTAGCTCAAGTGTGAGTGTGGACAGTTGAAATGATAAATTCAAGGACTCCAGGCTTGGTGGAAAATGGGCTGACCAGATGGGTAGACTGGAGAAAAGGTAAGAGTAGAGGAAGAGAAGATACAAAAGCTGAAAAGATAAGAAGCTGGGGCTGTTGGGGGAGACAGGACAGCCTGAACAAACTCCACAGATAGGTTTTTATGGATCCCACCCCCCACCTCAAACCAGAGAGATCCAAGATACCTAGGACTACAAATCCCATAATGCCATCATCACCGAAGGGAGAATGCTAGGAACTGAGGGTGGCGTTAAGCAGCCATGTTTTGATATATAACCAGACATGTGGGCTTTGGGGTTCTCTTAGCTGTTCGCTGGGTTTTGGTGTGCCATTGGGATTCCAGCTCGGCAGAACTGGTAGGACACATTCACCAATTCTTTCTTTTTTCCCCTTCCTTTTGTAAATAAGCCCTTTATTAGTGTTACTGTGTGTGCCTGCAGCTGTGTCTTATGGTGAGACCCTTTTTAAGCACACAGGTGAGGATCCACAGTCAGGCACCCCATTTTATATCGGGGCTGTCCCGATTTAACAGGGCCACAGTGGAATCTGTCATTGTAAGGTTTTAGACAGAAAGCAGTTCCTGTAGATAACAAGGCCCAGGATGTGGCTATAGGGATAGACGACTGAAACAGGTAGAGGAGAAGGTCGGTAGAGCACAGGAGGTTGAGAAATTGAGAAGCAAAGTTCCTGGATTGGTTACCCTGTAGATACTGAAGTAGATACTGAGTGGTGGAATGAAGTCCCAGAGAAAGAGGAATAGCCTAGATGTGTCAAGGAAGAAGTTATTGAAGAATACTGGCAGAATATATCCATAAATAGGTATTTGGTTTTCCATTTTGTTGCTGCATAACTAATCACTCCCAAAATTTAGTGACTTAAAACAACAACAGTTATTTCATTCTCTCTCATGGTTTCTGTGAGTCAGGTATTCAAAAGGGTTTGGTTCTGGTTCCGGCTCTCTCATGCATTTTCAGTGACTAGAGCTGGCACAGAGCATGGTTGAAGCATCTGGAGGTGTCTGGGAAGTCTCTTTCTTCACCTAGACTCATGACTTCTGCATGAGCTAGTTTGAGCTTCCTTACATCGTGGTACCCTCCGGGCCGTCTAACTACTTAACAGAGTAGCTTAGGGCTCTGGGGCACTGTTCTAGCAAATGAAGAGGAAACTGCATCTGGGTTTCTGAAATGTCCTTGAAGGCAAATAACATTACTTCTGCATTACTCTGTTGGTTGAAATAGTCACAGAAGCCCACTGTTTTGAAGGAAGATGACGTAGACTCCCCGTGTTGATAACAGGTGTATCAAAGTCACATTAGAATAACATGTGAGATAGGTGTTGTGGTGGTCCCTGAAAAAATAATCTGCCACAGTTGGTGTCAGGCTGAACCCAGAAGGCAATGTGCATTTTAGATGATGGCCCCAAGAATTTGTGGAGGTGGCAGTGGGAAAGGGTATACCTGAGGTCAGGAGACTGAGGCTCAGAGAGGTTTGATACCTCATCCAAAGTCGTGGTGCTAGAACCGGCAGAACTGGACACCAAATCCAAGTTTTTCTGACTCCTGGTCCTAAACACAGTGCCTTCTATGAGACTTGGGCTGTCAGGTGCACCACCTTCATGTTTACCTGTGGCCTCTGTCCTTGGTTCAACAGCTACGGAAGAGTTGCCCAGTTAGATAGATTAGGAAATGGTTGTATCTCTCAGACTTTCTCTCCCCCATCCTCTTTGAGTATCAACTTTTCAGCTTCATTTTTTAAGTGCTTATGGGAATAGCAGGTGATTTGATTTGGTTCCTCATCTTGGGAAATGGCCCATCAACCCTCGGCCTGCAGGGTGACAAGTCTCCCAGAGGTCTGGTTAAAGGCCTGCTCCTCCCCACCTCCTCAGGAGGCTAGATGGGCTGGATGTGCTGGTGCTAACTTGGAAGCCCTGCTTTGTTCCCGGAAGTTGCAGAGCAGTCTGTGCTTCTGTCTGAAGTCCCAGTGGGTTCTCGCCCTGACCACGGCCCTGCCTGCTCTGTGCCTACCCCACTGTCAGTGCCCTGGTAGGTAGCAGGTGGTTGGGCAGAGACACCCCAGCAGCTGTCGATGCCTCTTCTTTCCTCTTTGAAGGATCTGATGCTGCTGCCGATGAGGGCTACTTCATCTATTAAACCCAATACACTTGTCGCAGCTGCTAAGCCCCCGTAAGCCGCCGGGCGCCGTGTTTGTGATGGGACTGACAGTGCATGGAGGAGGCTGATTATACACGATTCCATTTCGCGGGCCCAGCAATGTAATTTCACAGGGCGATCAGCGTTTGCATGTAATAGCAGGCTGTGCTGAGGTGTCAGAATATTAAAGGCGCTAATGGCAAAGCTCCCTGTTACACAGGGGGCCACCCGCTGCGCCTACAGCAGGGCTGCGCGGCAGGCCCGTCGCAGATGGCTGGCCACTAAGCTAATGGGGCAGCAGCCAACGCGGGCAGAGCCGCGAGAGGGGAGAGCCAGCCGGGAGCAGCTCGGCACCTGCTTCCCCGCGCATGGAAATTACAGCAGCCCAGGGGAAGGGAAGTGTGCATGCTGCCTGGCACAGGGCTGGGGTAGGGCAGCTTGGTAGACCCAGTGTCTCTCACTCCGACTCCACCACCCTGAATAGGACTCATGGGTTCCCCACTCGTCTTTCCATCTCACCCACCCTCTGGCTAGGAACCCGTGGCTGGCTGGTGGGCCCTGGTGGGTGGGAGAAGTGCAGCTGGAGAAGAAGCATCCAGAGATTTTGGAACCAGTGTGGCAAAGGGTCTCAGGCACAGACTCTTGGCAAGAACTCTTAAAACAGGTTCCTGCTCCACATTGAGCAAGATCAGAAAACTTCTGGGTCTCTTACCCTACACCCTGATAGCTGTCAGGAGAGAGGGTAGACATAGGAATAGGAAGCATGTGAGAAAAAGAGGGTAGATGATAATTAGTGCACCTCAGTTGACACCACTGTTGTACACAGAGCTCGGAGGCAGCACCTCAAGACAGGGCTCCTTCTGTCTACTGTGGCTGCCCCAACCACACCCATGCCCTGACCCAAGCCTCTGACCATTTATTCTTGCCATTCTCCTTTGTCCTGACTGCGTCTTCTGTCTGGAATGTTGTCTTCCCAGCCCTCCAGTACCATTCCCTCCAGGAAGCTTTCCTAGCTGCCGCTAATCCCACAAGGGCCTGTTTGTCTCCACTGTCTCTGGGAGCAACCCACAGGGGACAACCTCCCTGATTTTCCTGTCCCCGTGGTTCCCTGGGTCCAACCTTGACTGCTCTGAGACAGCCCCCATTACCTTGCCCGGAGCTGGACTCTGGGGCAGGCTCTATACTAAGACTCATAGAGGCACACAGACTCTCAGAGAGGGCATCTGGAAGGAATGTAAGCGGAAGGATGGACAGAGTAGCCTGAGAGGGAGTTTGGTGCCTGTGTGGGTCTGCTCCTCAATTATGTGTGTATCTGCGGGGAGCGGAGGGCTATTAGAAGTGAGTCTGGGAGTGGTGGGCCTGTGGCACAGGTGCAGAGGGGCAGCAGGTGTGAGGATCCAGACCACACATTGGTAGGAGCACAAATTGCTGTAGGACTGTGTTCTCTGGGTGGCTCTCTGTGGCTACTGACTATGTCTGAGGGATGCCCGAGACGGCAGGAGTTGGGGGGGCTTGTGGTGCTGTGCTCTGGTACTACGCCTGGGGCTTCAGCAGGGCCAGTGGTTGCGTCTGAAAGTTCAGCTCGCGTGAGCGTGTGGCGGAACCTGGGGGAGACATACCAGGATTCTCAGCAGGGGCAGCCAGAGAGCCCAGGCTGAAGGAGAGCAGTTTTAATTAACCGTTTTTAATATCATTTTGGACTTTGGCTAGTATGTGAAGGCCCCGCTGGAAGCAGCATTTGTAAAAATTAAATCCCTCTTATTAGAGCTTGGCAGACCCATGTGCACGTGCCACCCTTCCTCCCTCCCCTCCACCCGTGCCCCCCTGAGGAAGTGCTGGATGAGGCCATGTCACGGCAGCAATTGGTTATCGCGCCTTATCTGGGAATATGAAACTGTGCGGCATGACACCCGCGGCCGCGGCGGAGATGCCAATTCATCTTGCCCTCGCTCTGACAAGCTAGACTGCCCTTCCTGAAAGGCATCCGTCAGGCGGGACCAGCGCTGCCGCCTTGCCCGCTACCTCTGAGTTCCTGCCATAGGTTCCAGCTTGCCCTGGTCCAGCCAGGCTTGGCCTGGCCCTTTTGGGCTCTGCTGCCCTCCAGCCCCCTCCCACGCGCCCCAGCCTGGGGAAAATGTTGGGGAGTCATAATTATAATAATAATCTAATCATGGTGACGCGTAAGGGCAGGCTTCTAATGTTATCTGAAGTGGTCTTCCCGCTTAGCTGCGATAAGACTCAGAACGACGTGCAGATAACGTTGAGCTGGCCTGTCCCTGAGCCGCCAGCAGAGCAGAGGGGCCCCGGCAGCCCTGCTGCCCGCCCGCCGCTCTAAGCTGGGAAGCGGCAGCACCTGCTAATGCAAGTGTTTAATATTTGATGGGCTGGGATAAAGCAGGATCACCTTCGAATTGAATTGAGTGTCAGCCGAGAATCTATTACTGAAATTCGGGTGTGATTTGACAGCAAAGTAGACGATGTTATTCTTCACTAGTTACTGCAATCTTCTCCCCGACATCACTTAAATATTTTTTTCTTTGCTTGAGTAAACACACATTATCCTTCTTTTTTCCCCCTTCCTTCCCTTTTTCCTTTTTAGAGGAGAAAAAAAACCCATCCAGCTTGCCTTCTCCAGGCTGATAGAGTAGATTGTTATTTCTTTATTTGTCCTATTAAATGGAATTTCTGATCGTTTAATCCGGCCTTTGTAAGTGATTTTAAAGTACTTGAAAGCCGGCCCGCCACTGCTCTCTGGCCCACTGCGCGCCAGCCGCGGCCCTGACCACGCTCGGCAGCTCCTCCAGCCGCGCACCACCCACTGGCTGGCCGCGTTCCCTCTGCATGCATCCCCGGCTCTGCCCTGGCTCGCAGCCAGGGTCCTCTCCCCTGTCCTTGAGCCTCACACTCAGCCCCCGAGTGGGTATAGCTGTGGACTGGGAAAGGCTAGGAAGGCTGGCTGGGCAGCTGGGTCGTGGTGGCACCTCTGGGGTCAAGGAGAGTAGCTTGGGAGCATGCTGCAGGGGCAACATGGGCTCCTTGCCTCCTGGTGCCCTCAGGGCCGGGGGCTCGGCTCTGCAGCGGGAAGTAAGCGTGCTAGCACACTGCCCAGTCCCTCAGCCTGGGCTCAGGTGCTGTCCAGCCTCCCGTTGGCATTCATTTCTGACCCCTCAGCTGGACCCTGTGCCCTGTGAGGGTCTCTTTGGTGGGCAGTCTCCTGGGTCCTGCTGTGCCTGTCTGACCATGGCTGCCAGTCACTTCAGTTCCCTCAATGTACTCACCATCTAGCTTCTGAGCCCCCCAAGCATCCCCACTGATCACTGTGCACACTGTGCATGCTGTCGCCTTCTTGCCACGGGAGAAGGGCAACTGGTATTTGGGGACTTTTAAAGTGAGGGATGGGTAATGATCAGCTGGCTAGCCGCACAGCTCCCCTGGCAGGAGACCGGGAGCAGCCTGAGCAAGAATTAGCTCCCCATTGAGCTCTTAGTACTGCTCTAACCCTGTGACTCTCATCTTTGTAGGCCTCAGTTTCTCATTTGTGACATCAGGTCAGTCATGTCTGTAAGGCACTGCAAGAGTAGGTGCTTCTCTGTTCTGTTCTGTGCCCCTCTCCCCCCAAGAAGGTTGGTGGCGGCCAGGTGGGGCGAGTAGAAGATATAGGCAATGGAGTGCTAGGGGGCCCCCCAGCAGATCGATGCCCCCAGCACTTCCTTCCCCAACCCCAGGAAAACAATTAAGTACAGATCGATGGGTGGCCGCTTTGAATATGCATAAGTGAGCACTTGACCTTCAGCTGAGATCTGCTCTTCACACCACACACACACACACACACACACACACACACACACACACACACACACACACACACACACACACTCTTCATGTATTCCCTCACAGCTGCTTAAGTCAGCCAGGTGACTTAACCCCTCTCCATTTGAACTCCTACATGATTCTCAGCTGTCTCCTAGTCAAAATCAGATTGACCACAGGCAGGTGGTTGGCACCTCTTGCTTCAGCTTCCCTGTCTGTGAAGTTTTTATAGGCTGGTCTCCGAGGACCTTCCAGACACCACTGGCAGTACTGTGCAGAGGGGGCTCAACAGAGTCCTGGGGATTCTGGAGAGAGAGGGGAATTCTAAGGAGGAGTGCATGATGAGGGAACTGCCCTGATTAGAAGGGACTTGGCAAGTGGGAGCACTCTAGTGAAAAGCCTGCTGAGGGGACACCCAGTGAGGGAACACCCAAGAGAAAGGAAACCCCTGGTGGAAAGGGGACCCAGTGAGGACACTTATGAAGTGGCATGATGAGAGCAAGTCCTGAGTAGGAAGGTTGGGGGTGGGGGCTTGGTGAGTGAGTGGGGTTGGTTCAGGGCCTTTGTTAACCACTCTTACCTCCTGTCTTCCAGGCTTACAGCTTCGCCATGGGCTGCTGGCCCAAGAATGGACTTCTAGACATGAACAAGGGCCTCAGCCTGCAACACATAGGCCGGCCCCACAGCGGCATTGGTCAGTCTTTCCACATATTCCCCTGGCAACTCGGTCAGTCCCCTGCCCTCAGGCCCCAGGCCCCTGGCAACAGAGGGGTTCTGTGGCTCATTAACGTTCTCTTAAGAGAGTATTCTCCATAGCGGAAGGATGGGGGAACGGGTGAATGAGGGGAGTGGAACCAGACCGTGGAGGAGCTCTCAAAGTAACATTTAGGAGGAGACTAGGGTCTCGGCTCTGGTGGGTCACAGGTGGCCCTGGACTTGAGGCAAGGTATTCCCGTCCTCCCACTGCATCCCTGGTGGGTGATGTCCTCAGGGGCTGGGCACATGTCAGTTTACCTCCCCCACACCGTGGAGCTGGAGGAGCCTGTTTAATATTGTTTCAAGTCTGTGACCACTAAAATGGGCGATCAATGGGAGTTAAGGAGATGAATTATTTAAACCTCACCAGCTTTTAATTAGTCAGGGTCCTTCTGACCGATGGCTCCGTCCATAGGGTATTGACTCCCCCGCAGGAGCAGCAACCTCCATTGAGCGGTGGGTTGGGAGGGGCCACTTGGGGTACCAGGCCGTGGCACACCCTCAGGAGGATTCCTGCTTGTGAGGGGGCTGAAGTGACTGTGGGTCTAGGCTCTGGGAGCTCTGCCAGCTTCGAATAGATTAGTATAGGTGGCTGTGTATGCACATGTGTGTGACACCTTCAGCGGCGTATCTCTGTGTGTCTAAGTGTGCCCCTGTATGTGTGTGTCTGTTTCCAGGAGGATGTGTGTAACACTCTATCTGTAAACATATTCCCACGGGCACTGTCTATATATGGCAGCAACCATCTGTGTGTGTATCCATCAGAAAGCCTTTCCGTTCGTCTCTATGTATCTTGTGTGCGTGAGCACACATGTGCATGCAAATAATTTCAAGCAGGATAGTTGACAGTCATAGGCTTTGTTGCAAGCGGGGCAGAGCAGGGGTATGCCTGGATAGCACTGTGACATTGTCATAACCTATGTATCTTTGGGGAGGTACTGTGGTGCGGGGAGATGGTAAAGGGGGGAGGGCAAGGGGGCTGGCAAAATACACCAAAAGGGCCCGGTCACTTTCTACAGACTAGCCCCTCATCCTACTATAGACATCACTGGTGCTGGCAGGTGCTGGGCATGCTGAATGGAAGGTCCTGTCCTCAAGTAGCTCACATCCTAGAAGCAGACAGAGACCGAACTGGGCTGTGGCCAGTACTAAGGTACTAAGGGCTGTGATAGAAACACCTCCCAAGGGAGAGTTCCTCTGTCCTCAGTTGCCAAGGTGACTTCTACCTCCTTATTTACATCTCACAGGAATATCCCATATCATTCTTGTTGGGACATCCCATAGCTTTTCTGGGATCCAGAGGGAAAGAGGAAGTGGTCAGTGGGCCTAGGGAATTAAGGGGTACCCAACAGCAGCTCCTGTTCCCCCCCCCCCCATGGGAGCTATTCCATACAATCTAAAAGGGAGCCCAGACCTAGCAAGGTGATATGCCTGGGAAGTCAGCAGGAAGTTTCCTAGAGAAGAGGGCACTTGAATCAGTGGCTCCTTAAAGGATGAATAGGAGTTTGCTGGGCAGAAAAATGGGAGAGCTTTTCTACTTGGGGGGCAGCTACGTGTAACAAAAACACGAGACCATGAGAAAGCCTGCATGGTAAGAGGACAGGTTTGGACATTTATTGACAAGTACCTCCCTGTGACTGGAGTATTTGGGTTAGGGAGTAGCTAGACGGGAAACAGGCTCCGAATGCCAGGTTAAAGGGTAGGGCTCCGAGGAGGCTAAGCTTTGTGAGTGAGGGAGCAACGGAGTCAGGGCTCTGGCTAAGAACCCAAGTCAGTTTGTGCTGCAAACTGGTGTTCAAATAGGCGTTCAACAAATGCCACAGGTGGATGAACGAGCAAGAGAAAGAGTAGGTGAATCAGTGAGGGCGTGGGAAGGGGATGAGGACCCGTGGGATGTCTTGCCCTAGCCGGGGAGGAGCAACTCCAGTAATTGAGTCTGACTGGTGGAAAGGACCCGCCTTGAGCTCAGTGGTGGCTTCTGTCCCAAGGTGTGTTGCTGAGAGAAGGGTTTCCTTCTTCCCACTCTTTGCTGCCTCCTGGAACTCAGAGGTGCCCTTTGTGTCTGTTTACCCTTGTGGGTTCTGGGTGAGAATCTGGATGGGTGCCAGGGTCCACCCCAAGGCGGTGAGTGACAGTGGAGTAAGGTGTATGAAACTACCGCCAGAGCTCTGTGACCTAAGGCAAGGGACAGTGCCGCTGCCTCTTTGGACTGTTGAGTAGGTTCAGTGGTACCACCTGTGTTAAAGGCCTGTGCAACACCTGGCACATGTGGGTGCTCAGGAAACCCTTCCCCAGCCAGTACCCAGGGCCTCCCTAGGGCACTTGGTCTTTGTATCTCTGAATGAAGAGGGCTGCCCTGCCAGCTCCTGGCTGGTGCTGAGGTGTGGGTGAGGGTGCTTGGAAGGGAGGGAGGATGCAGGGCATTAATTGGGCTGAGAGAGGCGGGGAGGGGAGGTGTGGGTTTTGAGCAGTGAGGTTAATGGCCCTCGCGCCAAAGAGACAGCTTTAATGAGCTTCAGCTGGCGGTGCCCCAAGTTACTGTGCGTGCTAAAAGGGTCGCGCTGTAAGAGTTTGATGTGGACTGTTTCCCAGCCCTGGGGTCAGGGGTCAGCTCCTGTCACTGGCCACTCAGGCTAGTCCTCAGTGACATGGTGCTAATTAACTGTGTGAGGAGCTGGCAGCCTGGAATGGGGAGTGGTATATATGTCGGTGGGGGGTGAGGCGGCACTGAAGATGTGCTGGGCAAGGGTTCTGCCAGTCCCACTGTTTAAACATCTCCAGGAGCTTCTTGAATGCCCCACAATGCCATGGAGGGGGCAGTGGCTCTGTGGGCAAATCAGTGATGCCCCAGGCCAAGAGGGACCCCCAGTACCTCTTTCTAAGGTATGTAAGGAAGCATTGGGCTGATGGGGGTCGAGCAGGAATATACAACTGGAAAAGGGGAGCAGGCCCACTGGGATGGCTGCACATGGTGGAGCTGTTTGAGGGGTCACCATGGAAGTAAGAGAGGCCTAGTCAGCTGGATTTCAGTTTGTACAGGGAGGGCTAGTGAGGAGAAACTACCAGAGAAGAGGCCACAGGGGAGGTCCAGCAAGGTATACAGGAGGTGGTGGTTAACTCAGAGTCCTCAGTGGCCAGGGTAATAGAAGCAAGGGACCCAATGAACTTTTACCGTGCACCTACTGTGTGTCCAGAACTGTGATAGGTGTATGCTAAGATGACGGACAATGCCCTGCTCGCACCAAGCTCACAGGTACAGTCCTGAGATGGGGTAACAGCTTGGCCCTGGGGACAGAGGGAAAGGGGCGATTCAGGGGCTCTGGGCAGAAAAGAGGTGTCAAGGCTGTCAGCATGCCCTCTCAGGGGAGGGGCGGTTCTCTTGGGGGAATGGATTGGCCTTGGGAACCTGGTGAAGGGGGCAGTATGAAGAGGACTGTGGGTGAGATGCCTGTGGGTATGCAGAACTGTGCGCGTTGTGCTGTCAGGGGGCCTGTCAGCATCCTTGATTTGGGCCAGAGGCTCTGGGGCAGCCTTCTCGGGACTACTGAATGCTGTGTGGTCCTTCTTTAATTTCAGCAGAGGGGCAGCAAGGCGCTCATGTTATTTGGGGGCACTTTTTGTCAGCCAATTTAAATTTCACACCAGTCTCGCAAAGACAGTCGTCGTCATTCCCATTTTATAGACTGGGAAGCTGAGGCTTAATTAAGTGTCTTGCCCGAGGCCGGCTGCCAATTGAACTGAGGAGCCGGGACTCCAACACAGGCCCATCTGAGGGCCAAGACTGCATTCTTACCGCTCTGCTGGACTAGGAAGCACCTTTTTTTTTTTTTTAGATTTATTTATTTATTTATACATACAAGCTGGGGTACAGGCCAGAGGCATGGGGCAGCGAGAGGGTACACCAGAGACAGAGTGGGGAGCAGAACAGGCAGATCAGAAGTACACTGCTGAGGGGAGCAGCGGGCGAGGCAGGAGAGGTCTGCCGCACCATATGGGATTCTCCCCGGCCGGGCGTCGAACTTCCATTGCGCGCTGCCGACAGCTCCACAGCACAGCACTCAACCGCTGCGCCACGAGGGAGGCCCCGGAAGCACCTTTTTGGTATCAGACTTTGTGCTGCCGAAAGAGGCAATAAGCAAGACAACAGACTCACTTCCCTCATTTCCTTCAGAGTCATGTGAAAAATACAGGCTTGACAGAGCTTCCGTAAGCATGGCTGAGGAAGAAGGGAAAGGAGGATTATCATCACTTCAGCCTGGCTCTAGTGACCGTCAGAGCCAGAATACTGCAGGCATTGGTTTCCGACCTCCTTCCAGCCCTGACACGGTTCTTACTCTGTGGTTTCCGTTTACTTTCCACCTCTTGACCCAGGAAAACCCTGCCCATCTTCCAGGGCACCTCCTCTGGGAATCTGCCCATCATCCCCAGCATGAGTGCACAGAATACACCCTTGGTCCCCAGTTACAATCTACTGGCTGTAATGACCAGGCCCCACATACCTGACCTGGGCAAGATATACTTGAGGGCAGAATCTGGCCCTCCTTTCCTTCTTACTTTTTGGAAATCTGCATAGGAAGTGTCAGTAAAATCTCAACTATTGTTGGGACACAGACCTGGTGGACTGCAGGCTTCAGCTGGTGGAGAGAATCACTGGAGCCTTCCTTGATGCCCGGCAGGGTCCTGCCCTGGTTGCTGAGCCCTCTGCTCAGGGAATGGGGACAGTGTCAGGCTCATGGTAAGGCAGGGTGGCCCAGATACCTTCGGACTCTCAGGAGCTTAGGGCAGCTTGGAGAGCTGAGCAGGTGGCAGGGTAGAGGCCTAGCCCCCGGGGAGGGGGGGGGGCAGTGCTGGCCTGTGGTCTCCCTGAAGAAGTGGGGTGTCTATCAAGAGTCCAGTCAGAGCGCATTAGCTCCGTGACACGGATCTCATTAGTGCCCGTGAGAGGTGTCACTGCGGGAGAATCATCGGCTCAGGGAGACGCTTGTACCAAAAGGAAGAAAGGACGGTGACAGCCTTTTCTCTGCCGCCTCTGCCGCCACGCTCCCTGGGCCGCCCGCCCTCCTCCTCCTCGTGGGGGGGTGGGGGTGCTGGCTAATGAGCTCATCTACTGTACCGCTTTGCCTTCCCCTGCTTGAAGTTCCCCAGGTCCCTCTGAAGACCTCAGGCCAGGATTAGCTCACACCAAACACCAGCCCCCATCTTGCCCAGCAGGGAGTTCCTTCTGATCACCCTATTCTTGCTACCATCCAAGGGAAAGGAGGTGGTGCCAAGACAGAGCCCCTGTGGCAGGGGGAGCGGGCTTTTACGGGGGGAAGGCTCAAGCCCCTCTGCCTCCCTTGACAGAGTGACCGCGTCTGCTGCTCTGCTCTGGGCTCTTTCTTCCCAGCGTGGTGGTCTTCACCCCTCCCCTTCTCCGCTGATGCCTTTTATCCCAGTGGTATGGGTCCCTATGGTGAACCCATAGGGATTTTGGCTGAGGGTTCAGCAGGTAACATTTAGACATGATATGATGTGGGACTGACTCAAGTAGAGGGCTTCGGATCAGCAAGAGTTCAGTGTATGGACTTCAGATGAGCATGGTGACGTATTGATATGAGGCCCCCGCAAACCTGAGAGCCTTCTCCCTGGCTGTCCCAGAGAAGTAGACAGGTGTGCTGCCTCTTACCTTCTACATCAGTCATCTTCAGGGCTGGGAGGGGAAGAGTTAGTACAGCTGCCTTGTGGAGGGGGGACAGAGGCAGCTGGAATTCGTGCTTCCCCAGCACTACTGCCCCCCAGGCCCCAGCTCCTATATCTTGTTCTTTCTGGCACTGCACAGAGAAACTGAGGGGCTAGGGTATGGATGGCCACAAGAGGGGATAACTCCCGAGGCAACGAGGCATCGACAGGGTCTCCTCTGGCCTGCCTGAATAATGCTCAGGAAGAGGGGTTCTCACTCCATCCTCCCTAAACTAGCACCCTTGGGGCCCAGGGACAACTGAGGAATCAGTCTTTGCCAGACGCCAGGCTCTCATCTTCAGAAGCAGTCACAGATAGAAAAATGGATAACTGGATGGACAAGTGGGCTGATGGATGAGAAAGGTTCTAGTGTTTGTACATATGTGTTCTGTCTGTGTGATGCATTGGGAAGTACAATCTTTGTTTCCCTACCTTGCTAGCCCCTGGCCGGTCTGGCCTCCCCTTGTCTCTCTCTGTATCTCCTGTCAAACCATCGCAGACGTAAATGACAAAGAAATCAGAAAGACAGATCAATGCCGGCCAAATTAGCACTTGCAGATAGACTGTGCGGGGATGTCAGCGCCCTGACCCCTGGTGATCTTGCAGCCTCCTCTGCTGATATTATGCAAATTGCATCCATCTGGCAGGACCCGCGTGCTGGCTGCTTCTACTCAGAGGAGTAATGGACTGGGGGGTGGGTGGGAGTGTTGGAGCAAGAGTCGGTGGAGTGAGTGTGTGCATGTGCGAGCATGTGCTTGAGTGTGTGTGAGAGCGTGTGTGTGGTACCCACCAAGCACTGGGCGGCGATGGAGTGATTGACAGGGCAGATAAGGGGCTGCATTGGATTCCTTTGGGCTGGGGGATTAAGAGCAGCCACAGATGGGAGATAACCGGACTTCATTTCAGTTTATTTTCCTCTTATCCCCTCTCCCCACCTTCACTCCCCGAAAAACACAATCTCTGTAGTTTGCGTTTTCATCAATATTTGCAAGTCATTACCACTGCTTTAAGGTGAGAGACAATGTCAGGGCCCAGACCAGGCCAGCTCCTCCCCCTCCCGTACAGGTTTTGTATCCTGAGGATGAATATCCAGATCTGCACAGACACCCCCCACGCCAGTGGTGGTCACGGCGTCCCCTCCTGCCAGTCCCAGTCCTCGTGGGACAATCCATACGGCATAGACCAGCCCTCCTGACCTGGTGCAGTGGGACAGTCCTTGAGCCAGGCCCCTGCCCCACCCACCCAATGCTGGTGTGCAGCATGCCTGCCCCCAAAGTTTAGGCTCCAACACAGGTGTGTCTGCCCCTGGCATTACTTTGTCCTTGGGAGCTGTTCTTCCTCTTGTGCAGAGCCCTGGACCCTTTCTTCACGCTCCTCCCATCTTTGCACTATTGACCAGGGCCAGACCCCATGTGGGCAAAGTGGGCCCTATGGCCTATGGAGACGGGAGTTTGTTTGGTCTGGTTTGAATCCCCTATCAACACCAGCATCCTTCCACAGCATCTGCTGAGTGCCAGATGTAGTATGGAGGACTTGCATCTGTTATCACATTGAATTCCCAAACCCTGAGAGATAGGGGCTGTATCTATAGGCATGTGTACAGGAAGAAACTGTGAGGAAACTGAGGCTCAAGAAGGTTGTCATTTACCCAAGGCTGCAAGAGGAGAGCCAGTATTTAATGCACATCTCTTCACCACCAGGCTGTTCTGCTTCAGTGCCGCACACCAGCCCCCGACACTCACCACTGTTCACGCCCAGATCCATTTACGCGAACCATCCTTGTAGAGCAGGCAGACGAGTTCCTTCAACTCCTAGCCTCTGAACACAGACCCTGACCCAGACCAGGCCCCCTGCAGGGCTGAACCAGACTGAAGGGGACAGGATTCAAACACAGCCCGCCCTCAAGAGCTGCGTGTCTGAGACAATTGGGCTGTAGCAAAAAGGACACACAGAGGACAGAACACACCCGCTGCTGAACCAGCCCAGGGATGTGTCATAGTATGTGGCATCCAGGTCCCTGCAGTGCCAGGAGAGGAGCTTGTGCAGCTCCAGCTGGCCAGCCATGGTGGCTAAGGGTCTAGCTGACCCAGGGGCCCCTCCAAAACTAGGTCCCCTCTGTACCCTCCCACCAGGCAGGGTTGGGAGCTGGCAGTGCTGGGGACATGTCCGGGGACACATGTGCAAGGGGAGCTTGTCCTAATGAGGAGAACATGGCTGCTAGTTAGGCGAGGGGCGGGCGGGGAGCTACAGAGCTGATTGAAGGCAGGGGCAGGGGTCAGACAATTAGGCCCAGATCCGGCCGTTTGATGTGAGTTCTGAGGCCTCAAAGCCTCCCTTCAGCCCGCTCGCTCCACTCCCTCCTCTCCCTCCTCTTTCCTTTCTTCTTCTGCCCAAAGGCAGGAAGGATGGAAACGCTTATACTCACAGTTACTATTATTAAACTCTGTGGCAGACCAGCCAGACCCCAGGACTCCTGCCCACAGGGGGCACCCCAGGTTCCCAAGGAGACTCCTTGGGCTCCAGGGGGAGCATCTGGCCAAACAGAGGGTAGAGATGAGGTGAGCGCCAGGGCAGGGTAACTGCTGCCTCTCTCTTGCTTCTGAGGGTGAGTGAGTGGGGCTACACAGTGGGGATTTGGGCTGGGGCTGCCAGGGCCACACCCCAGGCCTGCTTTGACCATCACCTCCTGCAGCCACTTAGTTCTTTTCTGTTCTGTCCTGGGGCTGGGGGGTGAGGGTGTGGTTCATTCAAGCTAATTCCCTGGTGCACAAGTGGTCGTCTGCAGCAGTCACACCGAAACCTCGCCCCAGAGGATAAAAATACAGAGCTGCACAGCCCCTCCGTACTGTCATACCCACACGCCAAATCAGTGCCCCCCTCCCTCCTGCCCCAGATGTCAAAGCCACACATACCATTACAGGGTCCATCTTTAGTTCCACCCACAGGTCTTGCACAAAAGCCTGCTCCTGCTGCAGGGTCCTGGGCGCTAAGCCCCTCCCCCCACGTAGCTGAACAGCCTTAGATCTTGTGTCCAGGGCAGGTGGGCATCAGACCCTTCCAGTTTCCCATCCTAGGAAGTAAACCTAGAGAGCTGGTACTGACCAGAGTGGGAAGAAGCCAGATTGGGGGGGTTGTGGGGAGAGGGAGGGTGGAAGCAGAGATAAATGTTAGCTCATTTCTTCCGTAATTAGTTACTCCCTCATCCCCGCGTTGTAATTGTGAACAAGCTGTAATGTTTAATTAGTCTGTAAATGAAACCCCAATTTCATAATGGCCTGGCTGACAGGGCTAAGTGAGCAGCGGAGGAGGTAGAAGGGAGGATCTAGGGAGGGCCCTCAGAGGGGAGGGCAGGCTTGTGGGATCACCTCCTCTTCTCCTCAGCCCCAGCCTGGCCTCGTTGAGGGGCTGTGTGTCCCAGTACTTGCACTCCCACCTTTAATAGCCTCTCCACCGGCCCCTCCTAGCCGAAAGCTGAGGGAAGGGGAGGTTCCAAAGCATCCTTCTCCCCCCACTCCCTGCCTCCCCTGCAGTTCCTTGGTTGGGATGCCCACTGTCCAACCTAGATGCTTCCAGTTTGAGAAGCTGGCTGGCCTTGTGATGCATCCTCTCTAGGTCCAACCTTTCGCCATCCTAGTCATCCTACTAAGAAGCCTTTCCTTGAAACCTGACCTCAGGAGCTGGTCCTCCCCCTGAAAGACCCACAACTGGCAAAGGATAGGCCCCTCCCCTTCCAGTCCTGCTGCCAGGAATCCTGTGCCCCTGCAGTGCTGACACCCCAGGCCACACCTTCCCCTCCATAGGTCATCACTGCAGACTGTGATAAACTGGAGCTGCCACAGGGGGGAGCCCCTGGCCCCACTGCTGCCTCATCCTTCTCTCCCTGTCTCCCCCACAACATCCTCACCGCCTGCACACGCCCCCGCCCCGCCTGCCGCAGCCATAAATCTCAATTTACGAGGGTGGCTCTGGTGGGGGAGGGAGGCAGCGCTGCTAATGACGGCTCCTCAGCCGGATTTTTCATGTTGCACAGTCATAAATTTTTAAGAACAGCATGGGCAGCACGTTAGCGAGTTATCGAGGCTGCCTCCGTGCTGGCTGCCTAGCTCCAAGAGAGCAGAGACCCTGGAGGACAGAGGCAGCATTGGAGAGGGGGTGGGGCCCGACCCCCAGACTAGTTTCAAGGCGGGGATACACTGGGTCCACAGGCGGTCAGGTGAGGCTCTGCCCAGGGCGGGCTGGTGGGTGCTGCCAGGGGAGCTGGGAGCCAAGGACAGGCACATGGGTGGGATCCAGCTTGTGGGCACACAGACCACGGCGCTGGGAGCAGCTGATGGATGCCTCTGCTCCAGGACTTGACACTATGATGTACGGGGAGCCTGGAGACATATGGATTTTCAAAGTGGCCACTTTGAATAGAATTACAAACCCTGACCATGTGCACGGGAGGCCTGTGCCCTGGCAGAGCTGTACTTGGTTCATAAACCAGGTACCTTTTAGCGCTGCTCTGGGGAATGAGGGTCCCTGGAGCCACTGAAGGCGATCCCTGGGGCGGACCCACAGGAGCAGCCAATCTGTGGGTGTGCTGGAGCCTGGGGCCCCGCTAACCTCTTTCTAGTCAAGGCTCTTCACATCCCGGCAGAGTGGCCCTGGGAAAGTCATTCACCAGCTTAGGCCTGTGTTTCTTCCTCTTTAAAATGGGCTTGAAGATTTTCCCTGTCTCTCAAGCTTACTAGGAAGATGGAAAAGATTACGCATTTGAAATTACTGCACAACCCCAAGGACACGTTAACTGTCTATTTAGATCTCTGAGAAAGTCTTGAGGGTAGTAATTGAAGGGAGATCTTTGTGCAGATGGTAGGTATTCTCTTTTACTTGGTCATTCACTCAGGAGTGTTTGCTAAGGTCTTCTGGGTGCCCAGACCAGGCCTAGAGGTTTCTCCCTGGGGGGTGACGTGATCACTGTGATGGAAGGCAGGTCCGTGTTCCCAGTGCTCTATGTGGTCCCCCCAAAGCCCTGCCTGCCATGGGCACACCTAAGCCTCGGGGTGCTGAGAGGCCCACACAGGCCCCTCCCGGGCCCCCAGACTAAATGCTCACCTGAGGTTCCCAGTCTGTGTGGTTGAAGGTTAATGATCTTAGCTACCTCTCGGGATCCATAAATACAAGGTCAAGAATTCAGACATTGCTCAAGTTCACAGAGGTGACACAAGTGTGTTTGTGTCAGGTATTAAGGATGACTCCACGGTAATCTCCTGAGACAAACTCTGGTCACTGAGGGAGAGAGCACAGCATCCCCAGGGCCTCACTGCCCTTTCTTAGGCCACTCTCCTCGTGCTCTCTGCACTCTAGCACAATGCCCTCCCTTATTTTCTGGAACCTACTACGCCTTCTCTCACCGCAGGGGCCTTCCCATGTGGCTCATTTCTCGAGGGAGCCCCCATACCCACCCTTTGGCCTACTTAACTCCTGCTCATCCTTCGGCGCACAGCTCAGTTGGCTTCCTTGACTCGCCTTCCCTAACTCCTATACTTAGTCACATCCCTCCCCTGTGCACCCCTGCATAGCACCCTGTACTGCCCCTGTGTACATTCTGTCATGGTCCTAATTGAGAAATAAGTTGTTTAATGCCTCTCTGCCCCACTAGAGTGCAAGTTCCCTGAGGGCAGGAACTTAGGTCTGTTTTGTTCAGCTTGTCTCCCCAAAGCATAACATAGTGTCTGACTCATGTAGGCAGATAGTAAATAAAATGTGTTGTTTTGAATTGAGTTAAATTGAGTTGAGATGGCCCTGACCCACCCCTGGGTGCCAGGACAGGGGGAGGTAGCTAGGGAAGTGCCTGGAGCTGAGGTGGTTCCCATTAGTCCTCATGATTAATTCACAGCCACACTGTGATGGAGTGGGCTTGTCCCCAGTCAGCGCCTCCGCTGGGGCCCACCTGTTAGCGACAAACAAACAAAGGGGATAAATAATGCATTGGGAGCTGAGCCAGGCAAGGCGGCAGTATTGAAATTAATAGGGATTAGCTGAGCAGCTTGAGGATGAAATATTTACCAGGTGGGACTGGGCTTAGGGAGGGCAGCCTCCCTCCCAGAGCCCCTCAGCTTAGCCAGGCCCTTCTCCAGGGCATCATTGACTAGAACTGGTGGTCTCAAAACCATGACTGCCCCAACTGCCTTGGTTCACAGGACAGGCTGGCCAGACTGCTGAGAGCTCAGGTACTAGCCACTCTCCTGACATGGCAAGTCTTGAGAAAACCCAGACACTAGGAAAGCGTGGGGAGAGGGAAGTGGTAGGTGGCCCCAGCACTTTGGAAATTGGGGGCAAGGAGTTGGATGAATTTCCAGGACCTGGGCATGTCTAGGCTTTGATGGTAAAAGTCCAGGCTGGAGGTTTACGAGCATCTTCATGTCCTCTCCCCCTTCCCTCGACCTTCCCCTGCCTTCTTTCTTCTACCTAATGCGAGGATCTATTTAGACAACATGAGTGCCTCAAGGGTTTGTGGTCTAGTGTGTGGGGGGGGGGGAGGGTAACAGAGACAATCACAATGGGGAACATTGGGTGCCAAGGGAATATAAAGAAGGGGTTCCTGACACAAATGTGTGCCTAGGTAAGGCATCCCAGGAAACCATAGCAAGCCTGTAAAGAAGGGGGAACTCTAGTGGAGAAGTCGGGGAGGCACTTTCCAGGCAAAAGGAAGAGGTTGTAAGAAGCCCAGAGGTGAAAGAGTCCAAACTCCTTGGTGTAGCAGTAAAGTGGGAAAGGAAGGAAACCTGGGCATACCCCCAGAACTTTGTAGAGAAGTTTAGACAATACCCAGGAGCAATGAGGTCCTGTTGGAGCTGGTGATTTTTTGTTGTTGTAATTATCAACTCCAACTTCTTTTTTTAAGATTTATTTATTTATGCATACAAGCTGGGGTATAGTCCAGAGGTGTGGGGTGGTGAGAGGATTCACCAGAGATAGAGTGGGGAGCAGAACAGGCAGCTCTACTGAAGTACACTGCTGAGGGGAGTAGCAGGCCAGACAGGAGAGGTCTGCCGCGCCTTGTGGGAATCTCCCTCGCCTGGTATCTAACTCTTGCGGCAGTGGCTGTGGATAGCTTCATAGTGCTGCGCTTAACCCGTTGTGCCACCAGGGAGGCCCCAACTCCAACTTTTTACTCCAAACTGATTTTACATTTGCAGGGAAGTTTCTATGTATCTCTTACCCACTCCATAAAACTCTCTTCTTTGGGCTTCAGGGACAACTCTTTCCCTGCAGTCTTCTTCCACTGCACTCCCCATGCCTTTTCTGGCTGCCCCAGGTCATGGTAATGTCACTGTCCTTTTCCCTTCTCACTCTCTACTCCCTCTCTGGGCAAACTTATCCATTGTAATCATCACCTACTTCCCCTAATATTATCATCTTACTGTGGCTCATACAGTTGTCAGCACTGAGAAACTACCATTGGTACCAGAAACCAAGGCCTTATTTGAATTTCATCAGCATTTCACTCATGTCCCTTTTCAGTTCCTGGGGTCCTTAAAGGAAGTTACATCACCAGATTTGTGGCTCAGGTAGAGGAGATTGGTGGGGCACTGTGTCCTCTTGATGACAAGGGATGGTGGTACCCTGGATCTGGGTGGTAGACATGGCAATATGGTTCAGAAATTATTGGGAAGTAGGTGATGACTACAGTGGATAAGTTTGCCCAGGGATGGAGGGGAGAGTGAGGAGGGAAGAAGGCAGTGACATTGCCATGACCTGGGAGAGCCAGAAAAGGCATGGAGAGTGGAGGGAAAGAGTTGTCCCTGAAGCCAAAAGAAGAGAGTTTCAAGGAGTGGGTTATTCCACTGGGTGGATCTGAGTCTGAAAAGTTCCATTGGATTTCTACCCTGGAGGTCCCCTGCAGTGGAGGCTTCATACTGCAGAGTAGGAGGTGAAGAAATGAGACCAGGAGTGTTAATTCTGAAGTTTGTTCAGGGAGGAGAGATTGGGTGCTAGCCAAATGGAAAAGGAAGTTTGTTTTTAAAGAAGGGAGAGATTTAATACATTATATGCTTATGTGAAGGAACAATGAAGGGAAAAATGAAGTTACATTGTGGGGGTGGGGGGAATACTCATAATGTAAGGACCCTGAAAAGACCATAGAGTTGGACTCCAGAACCCAGGTTTGGTGGGAGGGATGGGCTTTAGACGTGACATCAAGACTGCTCCCCTCTTATAACAGGCTGAGAGGAGAGTTACAGATGCAGGAGAGTGGTTTCTGGGCCTCCTGTGAAATAGGAGACAAGATCATGTGGGTGAGGAGGTCGGGTGATGTTGGGATAGGGGATTTGAGATTTGTGGAAAGTAGAGAGAATTTGAAATTGTCATGAGGGAGGACGGGAGATAGTGCTGGGTAGGTTTATTCACCCAATTGAGATCTTGAGGGCTATAATTTTATAAGTGCCATGAATCTATATGGTTACAATTTTCTCTTTCACACTCAGCCCAAAGACAGGCAGAGAAAAGGCAGAATTTTAAGTTTTACCAAGCAAGGGTGATGGAAGGGGAAAAAGCAAGAAAGTTGGCAATAAAGGATTAAAAGGACAGACCGTGTAATCCAAGCTTCCAGTGAGAAGTGTTAGGTTGTGAGGACAGAAACTGCTAGGTGCATATCCCCAATATCCATAGTCCTTCTTTCTCACCAAATAGGAGCCCTGTGTAATTAGGATGGCAGCGTGTGCTCAGTTAAGGCTTTTTTTTTTTTTTCCTCGTATGGCTAAATATGATTGTCTGAATTCTGGCCAATGAGATAAAATGAAAAATGTTGGGTGGGACCTCCAGGAACAATAATTAAAAGACAGTGACTTTCATGGATAGTGCATTATTCTTGATTTTTCCTTCTCCCTTTCCTAAAACATGGGTGTGATGATAGGAGTTCCAGCAGCCATTTTCAACCATGAGATTAATGCTGGAAATTGGAAGCAACATGCTGAGGAGGGCGGGGCAGAAAGAAGTCTCCGATGACTTTGTGTTAGCTTAGATTGCAAGCCGCAGACATTAAAAATCAAACCAAACCAAACAAACAAAAAAACCCTTTCTTGGTAAAGCTGTATTATCTTTTCTCTCTGTTTTCTCATGGGCTTCCATCTAAATTTGACTGTTAGCCTTTCTAGTAACATAGTCTATGACCTGAGATACATTAGGAAACAATTTGATCAAATGTTTCAAGAGAGCATTAACAAGGATTACCAGCTTTCTAGCCTGAACTAGCAGTGTTTTCGCCCTTTGCCCAACCTCCCCATTCGGCCATGTTTACATGGTAAGGTCCATTTGTTATGCCATTCCCTTTCCTGCCTTTCCATTCAGTGTCAGTATATTTTCAGCTATAAAAGGAGAAAACCCAACTTAAAATACCTTAAGTAATAAGGGGATTAATTACCTCACAAATCTTTGAAGGTAGGGGTTCCTAGAGTTAGTTAATTCAATACCGCAACAGTATCAGCAAGAGCCCAGGTGTCTTCCATTTTTCTGTTCTTTTCTGTTCAGCATGTTCTTCATAGGTTGACTCCCCTCAAGACGGCCTGTAGAGTCCCAGCCATGATGTGCAGACATGAAAACATCCAGCAGAATGTTTTCCTCTCATGCTTCTCTTCTTAAGGAAAGAACTTTTCCTTGAAGGTCTTTAAGCAAACTTACCCTGATACCTCAGTAGCCAGGAGATAAGGCCACCCTAAAGCAATGATTAGCAAGGGGGATAGATAAGCTCCCCACACGTGGTTCCACAGAGGATTCACACATGAAGGAGGACAGGCCATGCCAGCTTGGATAAGCAAGCACAAGTGGACCAGGAAGAAAGTGAGGATAGGAGAGCCAAATAAGAAAGCAACATTCAGCAGGGAAGGAGGGGAGGGGGAGGACTCAAAAGGGGGGAGGAGGGGAGCACGGAGGACTATGGTGATGGCTCCACGGGTGAACAGGTGGTGGTAACTTATGGGGAATACATAATAATGTAAAAGATATGAATAACAAAAATAAATATTATATTAAAAAAAAAAAGAAAAGAAAGTGAAGATAGGAGCAGTGATATATATGAAGAGGATCGAGGTTGGAATGGTTTCCAGTGAGATGAAAGAAAACCTATGTTATTGTCAGTAGCTAGGACTATTTGAATTTAATATTTCAGAGGAAGAGTAGTGGAGGATGTTAAAAAGGTGGAGGGTATGACTGGAAATAAGATACAATAGAAGTGGTCATCAGTGCTCAGTCAAAGAATGAAGAAGCTGGCAGTGAGTTTCTCAAAAAGGCAGGATGCAGAGGCTGTGGCAGGCAGGTCTCAGGCAGGGGTGGCCATGGTCTGGATTGATAGCACTGCCTGGAAAGGCAGCAGATAGCCTGGGGGCACATGGGTCTGGGCCATGACGTGGGTGCCTGGGGCAGCACAGGTAAGTAACCTAACCTCTCTATCCCACTGTCCCCAGTTTGGAAAGAATCTGTCTGGTTGGTCAGGCCATCTGAAAGGTCCTTCATATTAGAGCCACTCAGTGACCCCCTAAAGACAGTTCCCTGGGAGACCCCTAGGGACAGGATACAGTGGATGCTTGCATGGGGCAGAGGTGGCTGCCAGGTATGGCAGATACACTAAGCTTTTCTCAATAGCCACCCTCTTCCCCTCACCCCGCCCTGGCTTAGTCCCCTTCCCTGGACTTGTCCTCTAGCCCTTCTTGCTGTGGCATCCCAGAGCCAGGGACAGGGTGAGGCTTCCTGGCCCCTCTACCTGGATCGGCCTTGGCTAGGATGAGTGAGGGGAGGCAGGCACCCACTGTAATGGCCAGAGCAGCCGCCCTGTTACTACGGCGTATTTCACTTTTAATTCTGACATATAATGTAATGATCTTTTTTAAGGCCCGATGATATTATCTGCCTGACTAGATTATTGAGTCTTCATCATCTCCAGATAAATTTATGGCCAGGACGAGGCTCAGGATTTATCATCAGTCAATAGAGCTCGATACTCTAACAAGGCGTGTAATAAGATATACATATTTAATGATCCAAGGGGAGGAGCGCTAATGGGAGCCCAGAGTGAGTGGTCCACAGGCTGCCATAGCTGTCGGGGCGTGGATGTGGTCTTTACCCTGTGGTCCCCAACTCTGGCCTTTCCCAAGACTGCCTCAGTCTCCTCCCTGTCGAGACCCTGAGGGAGGCAGACAGGGAAGGGGAGCGGTGGCACTAAGGCCAGTGTCAGAACTGGAGCCTAGGTGTCTTCAGCCCAAAGGGTGTGCCTATACCTCTGGGGAACTCCTCTCCCTGCTTTGGGGCCTTGGAGGGGTAGGGGTGTCCACAGACCTGTACACCCAGGCTCCCGAGCATTAGGGTGGGCCCAAAAGGGGAGGGAGTGCCGGAGCTGCGTACCCAAGCCGCACTGATGGTGACGGATGGTTTTTCATTACAGCCTCTCAGGTCCTGCCCGCGCCCTGTGTGGAAATTCTATTTATTCCCTAATTTGTAAAAATTCCCTCTTTATCTGATCCCAATCAGGGCGGGGTAATTGGCTCTCTGGGGCAGCGGCTGGGGTCCTTGATGAAGAGCTATGTGGATGTACCCAGCCCGGCCCCCGCCCGGCCCGCCACCAGGGCCCACAATTAATAATGATTTGCAAATGGCAGACAAGCAATAACACAGAAAGATGTGGCGTCCGCGCTGCCTCTTCATTTCCTCCCCTCGCAGATATAAATGGCCACAGAACAAAAACCCAGCACTATAAATTCTGGAATTAGTTATTCACCGGGATAAATGGGGCCTGGAGCCACCAGCCCCTCTCCCACCACCCTGCTTGCTGGCTTTCCCCGATCCAGGTCTGGCCCCAGGTGTGTTCCTCACCTGGTCCGTCTCCTCTGCTCTTTGGCTCCGGCTCAGATGTCATCACTCTTGCTGCCCCTTCCTTCTGTGGCCCAGAGCTGGGAGTGGCCGCCTGCTCTGAGACTGCTGTCCTCAGCCTCCGCCGCCTCTCATTGACCTCCCTGGCTGCTGTCCCCACTCTATACTGGGGTTCGAATGACGTTGACATATCCTTCCAGGCCTGGAGTCTGGCTCGGGGTTGGTCTTGGGTGTCTTCATTGGCATTTAGGGCCCACCCAGTCATTTGCCCTGCCATGTCTAAGCTGGGCTCCTGGTGGCCGCGTGTGGGGTGACACAAGGAGTTTGATGCTGTGTGTGCTGGTGAGGCTGTTGCAGGGTGTTGGCACAGGCATTCCCGGGCATCGTGCCCTTTCGGCCAGGCGCATCCTCCCCCGCCCCCCCAAGTGGCTGTGAGCTGGCGGGTAATGGGCGTGTAATGGCCTCATTTCCATGCCCGGCCTCCAGGAGCGGCGGTAAGTGTTTGATTGCCTTAATTTCCAAACACATCATTATCCCAGCTTTACCAGCGCTTAATAAACACTTTATGAGGATTTTTTTAAAAACATCTTCGGTCCGCATACTTCTCTGAAGTGATAAACTCTAATTAAGTCTAATATTTAAAAATATGGTAATGGTGAGTTGTTTGAATAAGTGGACTGCATTTCTGTAATTTCATTATTACGTAAAACACGCTAATTATTTGGAGCGCGCTTATTACGGAGAGAGAAATCGCCTGCTAATCAAGATGAAATTGCCTTTTCCCCTTATTGTGGAACCACCGTCATCCTTCACCATCAGCCCTGTGGCACCTCCAGGCACCTCGGTGGGGTGGAGGAGGCGGAGGGGAGGGGCTGAAAGAAGGGGTCACTTTGGAGTTGAAGCTATAAGGGCCCTGTCTTGGAGGGAGGGCGAGGGAACTGTGGGAGTCTTGTCTGCAGGAGAGGGAGTCTGTGTCTCGGAAGGGTGTCAGGTGGCCCTGTCTGGGGGCCCAGGGGATTTGTGGGCTGTCTAGACAAAGAACAGGGGTAAAACAATACTGTGATTGGATATTATTGAAACAATAATAATAACTACCCAGACACTGATTTAAGCTCTTCACAGATAAAAGTGCATTTCATTTTTAACAACCCTTTGAGGGAAGCAGTTGCTATACTTATTATTAGTCCCATTTTAGAGAAGAAAAAACAAAACAGGAGGTTCAATAAAACAGTAACTGGCTTAAGTTCACACAGTTATGAAGTGGTGAAGTTTTAACTTGAACCCAGAATCTAAGGAAACACAGGGCTTCTCTGCTGGTTCAGTCCTAACTGCACTGCCTTGGCCCCCTGTCTTCCTCCTGATCGCCACCTGCTGTTGTACCCCGAACTCTACCCAGTTTTACCTTAAGGTGCTGGCCCCCAGCGCTTTGATTTGCTAGATTTAGTAAGTGAAAATATAGGACACCGGGCCTCCCTGGTGGCTGTGGAGCTGTCGGCAGCGAGTTCGATGCCCAGCCGCGGAGAATCCCACATGATACGGCAGACCTCTCCTGCCTCGCCCGCTGCTCCCATCAGCAGTGTATTTCTGATCTGCCTGCTCTGCTCCCCACTCTGTCTCTGGTGAACCCTCTCGCTGCCCCACATCTCTGGCCTGTACCCCAGCTTGTATGCATAAATAAATAAATCTTTAAAAGAAAGAAAAAGAAAATATAGGACACCAGTTAAATTCATATTTCAGATAAATAGCAAATAAGTTCTTGGCATAAGGAAATCCCATGTGAGTTTAGGGGTATATTTCCTGGCGTTCCTATATCAGGCCAGCCCAGGATTGATGCACAGGTCCTTTGCTCTCAAACTACCTCTGCAACAGACAAAAAAAACGAGGTTCGAAGGATATCACATACCCAGGGCTCTTGCTCTCTCATCCCTATCTGGTTCCTGCTCCTTGTGTGTTCTCCCCACCCCATCTTTGCTGGGCCTGATCTATGGGCTCTGTCCCCATTCCTCACCAGCTCCTGGAGAGCGATAATAAGGTGTGTAACTAAGCTCTGCTTTTTCTGCATGAGGGCTCAGGTTGTATCCGAATCTTCCTTTTAGGACATCCTGCCTCGTAGCCCCATGAGGTCAGCAGCTTGTCACCCTGCTGCCCCTGATGACCCCCCAGTTCAGTTTGCCTTTTTGATCATTTCATGTTCGTTCTCTTTCCTGGCTCTGACAGACCCATGTATGGGAATTGTATATATGATAGAACTATCATTTCAAAAGGGTAGGGAAAGAGTGGATGGACACTTCAATCAATGGTGATAGGACAACTTGCTACCCACTAGGGAAAGAATAAAATTAGACCTTATATACAAAAATAAATTCAAGGCAGATTTGAAAAGAATTTGAAAGTGTTAGAAGAAAATATGATAGTTTTCTAATAATGTCAGGATAGGAAAGATCTTCTTAAGCAAGACGTAAAGCCTAGAAGCCATAAAGGAAATGCCTGATTTCCTTTATGTGCCCCATAGGAATCACAGAGTAAGCTAAGTTCATCACTGTCCCAAACCTGCATCTTTTCTGGTTTGCCTTATCTCTGTGAGTGGCACTAAGATCCTAAACTCATTAATGCTTGCTCGTTATATTTCCTAAAAATCTATCCTAAAAATCTATATCTCCTCCATCCACTTCTCCATGTAAACAATATGTTCCCACCTCTACCCTCACCTGACACAGGGCGATCATTCCTATCCTAATCTATAGTACTCTGTTCATTGGTGTCTCTGCCTTTAGAGTTAGCCCTTCCGATCCTCAAAAATAATTCTGAAACTCAGATCTGGTCCTGCCATGCCCCTCCTCAAACATGTCAGTGTGTCCTCATCATCCCCAGAAGAAGTCGTAGCATTTGGGGATCTTCAGGGCTTCCTGTGGTCGGTCACTGCTGCCTTCACAGCTGTCTATCTTGCCGCTCTCTCCACCTTTTATTCTTCACCCCTACCACCTGCTTCATTTAATTGTCTTCCTCTGTTTGTTTTTTTTTTTTAATTTTGGGGCTTTTTTGCATGTTCGACACATTTCCCCTCCAGAAATGTGCCCGTGCTATTCACTGTCCTAAGAATATTTCCCCACCTTAACACTTACCTTGCTGACTGCCCTTCTCTCACATGCCTTTAACTTCTCCCAGGAACCCTATCTGGTCCAGAGACTGGATGAGATGCCTTTTCTGTGTCCCCCTTTTCTCACAGCCCTGCTCACACTATACCACTATGGGCCTGTCTCTGAGATCCTTGAGGACAGGGAGCTAGAGTCTGAGGCCCAGCCCTCTGGCCCAGCGTGGCTCGTGTGCACATGGCACACAGGTGTTGGTGTGTGTGCTTTAGTGCGTGGATGAATGGCCTTCCAGGAGTCTCCCTGGACATCTTTCCTCCTAATGATGCCCCTGGCCCGAGCCTTGCTTCTTGTACTCAACTGGAATTCCCAGACAAATTAGCTGATTGGGGCATGTCAGCCTCAGGTGGTCTCACTGTGTCCTAAGCGATCTGTCTGGGTGCCCCTTCCGCTAGCAGCTCCTTCACCAAGCAGATACTTGACTCCTTTTGGGCCCAGCCAATAAACTTGCCCTTCCTTGTTGGGGGCCTGCTCACCTCTCTGAAGGATTTGGGCAGCCACATCCCTCCCATTAATGTCTTGGCACTATAAAAATATTTCCAACATTAAGACTATTAATGCCCCAAAGCAGGTGACCATCAAGTTGATGACCCTGCAGAAACATAAAAATAGGTTAGCCTTCTAGAATTTGGAAGTGAGGAAGACCTGCTCTTAGTGGCCTCTATTATAGGCACAGGGCTGTGTGCACACTCACCCCAACTCACGCCTGTCCCCTACCCTGTAATAGCCTCAGGCTGGCCTCACTAGCTAAGCAGTTCCAGAGGTGGGGCTGCTGATCCAGGTGGCCCTGGGGCTTCCAGCGGACAACTCTGAGGGGCCACGCTGCCACCAGGCTCATCCTACTGCTGTCTCTCTCTAAGCGTACGGCCTCGTGAAAGCCCCAAATCTGTTTCTGTGCTTTTGCTCAATTTCTTCATTTTTAAACTGTGCCATTAACTTTTTTTAGACTGATCATCAGTTATCCTCATCTCCCTCATCTCTCATGAAGGCTTCAAGGGCTGGAAAAATTCTGGACTAGATACGCCTGACTGCCATACCATTAACTTGCTAGGTCTTCCCCAAACTGGACCTCTCTTTGTTGGAGTGATCCAGTTGCAACAGACACCAGAATCCCCAGTAAATAGGGTCAGTAGTCAGTGGCTGGCAACTGGTTTATCAGGTGCACTGGCCCCTATGTCATCTTTGCCACAGACTACACAGCATATACTTTCTCACCACTGGGCCAACCAATCTTTGAACCAGTGTGCAAAGACATGTGGGTGCATCATCTTGTGTCGTCCTCACAGTTCACACCGGGGTAGTTTCCATTATCACCCGTGGTGAGGAACCCACATTCAGAGAAACTAAGCCCTCACCACAGGTCACATACTCAGAGGGCAAAGTTAAGACTAGAAACAGGTCTGACTCCAAAGTCTACTTTGTCATTTTCAGAAAACAGTGAATGTCTCCTTGAGAGTGCAGTGGAGGGCTGGGGATGGAGAGCGGCAGAGGTGAGATCAGAGACCTCCCTTAATACGGGGCCTTTCGCCATATGAAGATAGGGCAACGGAGCCAATGAAGGGGTTTAAAAAAGACATGATCAAGTTTGTGTAAGAAATACCCCTTTGACTACAGAATGGATTAGAAGGGGGGAAAAGTGTGGATCATTCTAAAAGCTGGAGGAGTGGGCAACTGTGGAATGAAGGGAAGTGAACGATCAGACAGAACAGGAAGATAAAATCTGCAGATTGATTAATTTGGGGAGCAAGTAGAGGACAAGGTGTTTCTTGTTTGGGCATTGTGGGGTGCCATTCACTGGGATGTGAAGAAGCTTGTGGGAGAAAATTGGTGTTCTTGGATGTTTTGATGCATACTTACACAGGGAGAGAGAGAGAGAGAGAGAGAGAGAGAGAGAGGGGTTCCAGGGGCACTTGGATATATGGTCTGGAGGTAGGGAGAGAGGTCCAGGCTGAAGACGGAGAGCTTTAGAGGTAGCTGAAGCTCAGGATGCAGATGAAGCCATCCAGGGCCTAGGATGGGGAGAGGTCAAGGACAGACTAGGGCACATGGACCTTCTCCCAACTCAGAGCCAGGCAGGTGGAAGGTCAGTGCTTGCCCACTGGATGGCTAGGGGTGGGGTGGGGGCAGGGGGACTGGGCACATTCACTTGGGCCAGGGGAGGCAGATTGAGCGATTTGTCCAGCAATGAGGGAGGAGCCCGATGAAGTCAATAGAAAACTAATTTTCTTTTCTGCTGGAAGAAATGAGGTGTGTGGCCGCTGGGTAATTGCAGATAACGAGGGGACTTATTCTTAATATGCACAGCAGCCATGGTCCCCAGAGTACAGGAGACAGGAAGGATTGGAGGTACCCTGACAAGGCCAGACTTACTTGGAAAGAAAATTACCCTATCGTAGTCTCTTGGAAAGCACCATCACAGCTCCTGGGCCCGTTCATAAACCCTCCCCCTCACAGAGCCCTTCCTGTCCCATCTGCACCCCAACCCTCCTGCCCAGTTCTTCCTGCCCCATTCCCCTTCCCGTCAACTGCCTAGCTCCTCCTGCCGCAGCCCCCTCCACCTCTACCCCCACGGCACAGGCACACACTAAGGGAGACAAATGACGGGGCCTCAGCTGAGCAGGGCGCGTGTCCGGCCCATAAACCACGGGGATGGGTCACGTCTGGAGTTGCCATGGTCGCCACTCCCCACCCATCCGTCTTCCCACTATTCTGCCTCAGACCAGCCCTCGTGGCTTCCCGAGTCCCCGGAGGAACAAGGCGTCTCTGGGTCAGAGTCCTGGCTCACCTCTCCATGCCCACATCCACCATGGTCATGTTCATGTTGGGGCCCTGGTGACTTGTCTGCCCTAAGCGGGGTCTGCAGAGCTGGTGTTTGGCTGCTACCAGCCCTAGGCTCACCAGAAACTCCTCCAACTCCACAGACCTTTCTAGCTCTGGTAGATCCCATTTCTAGTGACAGGTCCTGGCAAGGCTGGGGTTGGAGGGCTCCATTGCAAGGGTTGTTCCTTGACCCATTCAGAGGCCTTCTGACCCCAAGTTGACCTTATCACCCCAACTCCTCCCCACCACACACACCTGATTATGCTGTCAGTGCATAAAGCTGTAATTGCACAGCACTGAGCCCTTGCGGGCTGGTGCAAATGAGGCTGTGGTTACAGCCCAGATGCATCTATGGGAGCTAGAGAGGGCTGAGAGGAGAGGGAAGTGAAGGGATGGGAGCTGGTGGCTGTTCTCAGAACAGAAAAACCCAGGCACTTGGGCATTTCTATCCTAGACTTTCTACAGTGGGAAAAGCTCGGCAGCTGCACCTCCTGCTGGTGGTGGTGGAACGAGGCCTGGCCAGAGTGCATGGTACTGAGGCCTGAGTGCCTGTTCCTGTGGTGCCAGGGGTCAGGGACAGTTCTGAGCATGGTTTCTCACAGGGACCAATACTGGGATGCTGGACAGGATCTGGCAGGCACGGACATACTTAACCAGCTTGGAGCCTGCTGGAGGAAGAAAGGCAGTGCTCAGCTGAGGTACACAGGCGTGTCCGGTAGGCTACTGGGCAGGCCATTTGGGCAGCACAAGCCTGGACCCCCTCCATCGGTGTGGGGCAGAGGAGCAGGTGCCCAGGCAGGCTGCTGTCAGAACACACAAGCCTGGGGCCCGGGGCAGGTGTTTTTTCCCAAGGGCCCTGGCCTAGAAGTGCCAAGGCTTGTGCCTGGTGACCAATGATTACGGCCTGGGCCACAGCCACACACATGCAAGTGCTGGCAAAGTCACCCTGGCCGTGGGTGTGATGAATGGCAGCACAGTAATGAAATGGAGACATCAAGGCGGGTGGCGGGAAGACGGAGTGTGGCGGACAGGCCGTCCCCACGCGGCGGCAACAAGAAGGATCGCCCAGCGGCCAGGGGCCGTCAAGGGAGAAATTACACATTTACTCTGCCTTTTTCTTACTGCGACGGCGCCCATACATCACCGCTGGGGCTGGGGCGGGACACACCGGCCAATTTCCAGCATGAATTATGGGACTGAGAAGCAGAGACCAGGCTTCCTGCCGGCCCAGCATCACCTCGCCCAACCTGAAGCTAGAGAGGCTGACACCAGGGGATGGGTCCCCTTGTCTAGAGCCTGTGCCTCCTGAGTCTGGCCCTGCTTCCCCTCCCACCTGTAAGAGCACATACAGGCACAGAAGGGAAGCCCACCTAAATGTCTTCTCTTCCTCTTTTTAGATGACTGCAAGAACATTGCCAACATCATGAAGACACTCGCATACCGGGGCTTCATCTTCAAGCAGACATCGAAACCGTTCTGATTGGCCGAGGACGGGATGGGGCGGAACAGGGTAGCTGCTTGGTCCAGCCCAGGACCGACCCTCCTCTCCCTCATCAGAGGGGAAAAGGGAGAGTGGCACAGCTCTACGTCCAGAATATCCCCCAGCCTAGGCTTGTGCCCTGGGTAAGGGCTCGGCCACTTGGCCCCTCTGGAGCAGACACTTTGTACCCCCTACCCCCACCCCTCAACTTGAGTATCAGCCCCTCCCACTGTGGGCCTGGGCTCAGGGGACCCAGGCACTCACGCCTCCTCCCTGGTACACAGGCTTCTGTTGGGGCCAAGCCCCCCTGTGCCCCCTCGCATCCATAATGCATGGTGTGTGGTGCCCCCAGGGCTCCAGGACAGATCAGGCCCCATCTTATGTCTACCCCCATCCCCACTGTGAACGTGCCACTGAATAAAGTCGGGGAAATGAGGCCCTGGGTATATGTGGACCAGGTGGGGACTGTGTCTGGCACTGTCGGAGCGTGGGGGTAGAGCATGCTCCAGGCTGCTCTCTACATGAGGCCACTAGTGTGGCTGGCGGTCGCTGGAGCACCTGAGACTCACTGGATATGCACAGGGCCCCAGGGACTGTCTGAGCACAATGCTATGTGCAAAGCTTCTGGTTTCTGAGGCCACTGCTGTGTGAAAACACTGAATGTAGAACCACGGGTGTTCCCAGGTACAGGTGTTTGGGCTAACTGGCAATGGTTAGTTGTCAGAGGCCTAGTAAGGGTCTCAGTGCAGGCAAGCCCCAATGCCGGCCCCATGGAGTGGGTACGGCGACCCCCTCCTGACTGCCCTCCCAGCCAGGCGCATCAGAGAAGGAAAAGGAAGCAGCCCAATCCAACTGAGCAGCTCTATTTACACAGCAGCATCACCCACACCCCATGCAGCTTCTCATGGCTTCTTGGCTTTCTTCACAGAAGAGGAACTGGAGGCCGATTCCCGTCGCTTTCTCTGAGGAGACACAGAAGGTGCTGAGGTCAGTGGCCCCCGAGGCCTGGCTCAGGCTTGGTGTTTCACATTCTTAGGGAAAATGATGCCCAATGGCCACCCACCTAGCCTCGGAGCCCTAGTGACGTTTCCTATTACAGGCACTAGGGGGAGCAGGCCCGTGCGCCTTCACATGCAGGGTCGGTCCCTGTTCTCCCAGCCTGCCCAGGCTCTTACCGAGTTGGGTGTGAGCGGTGCGCCCACCACATCAATGATGGTGTCCTTGGTGGGGTCAGGGCCAAGACCAGGCTCAGGTATTGCTGGCTCAGCAGAGGCCGGGGCCAGGCCCGATGCTGGTGTGGCAGGGCCCCCCAGCACCCCAGCCCGGGCCAGTGCTTCATGACGGTGCCGCAGCATCTGTAGCTCGTACTCGCAATTAGCACAGGCCTGTTTGAGCTCGTAGAGCAGCACCAGGTCACTCCGCAGCTCATTGAACATGTGCACCAGCTCCTCCGTGGGTGTTGGGCTCAGCTCTGCAGGCGGGTAGGTGGGAGGCACAGGGGCAGAACTGGGGGTGGTGGAAGGCCAGTGACAGAAAGTGCCCTCGCCCTGCCCAGCCTTTATCCACAGCCTCGAGTGGGTACATCCTCTGGGGCCCAACTCCCACACTCACCCACACCAAGCTCCAGCAGCATCTGTTCCAAGGCCTTGATTTTCTTCTGTCCCACAGAGCTTGGCAGCTTCATCTGCAATGACCCAAGCAACTAAGCCCTCTCCCCAACAAGGGAACTAAAGGCAGTGGGCGAGTGAAGTTAGCCCCTAGAGGCAGCTCTGGGCCAGAAAAAGCAGCATCCCTAACAGAGTGAATTTTGTGGCCTTGGGCTGGCCACATCTCTCTTAGATCCTGGGGAGGCCACCTCTATGTGCCACAGCGCATGGCACAACCTCGTCACTGCTCTAGCCCCAGTCTATAGCATTCAGGCCACAGAGCCCAGGGCCTGAATACATTGAAGGAGGTGACTCACGTACCCGCTGGCTCCGCAGCGTGACACCTGCAGACTTGAAATCTGGGAACTTGATGCCTGCAGTCTCAGGAACAGCCTGGAAAGGAAGAGTTGCTGAGTCCAAGGTGTCACAGGGAAGGGCCCAGTGTTAGTGCCAGCCCCCTACCAGCTCTGGTTGGTCTCAAAACTTTCTAATAGGGATCCCCTTTGCCAGACGACCCCTCCACCCTAAGCTAGGCTGACTTAGTCTCCACACCGGCTTCTCAGCCTCCTTTTTCTGAGGTAGCTTCTTCTTGGGGGCCTTCCGTTCTGTACGCCGCTGCTCTGCAGTGGTGTCTGCAGCTGTTATCAGCTTCTGCAGGTCCTGACTGCGCTTCTCTCGTTCCTTCTTTCGGGCCTCGATCTTTCGCAGTTCCTGTAGCAGATATTCCTCCTCTGCTACCTGGGGAATTAATAGACTGAGAAGTGTGTGAGGGCACATGGGGGCGGAGCAAGAAGGTGTTGAGCCGTCTGTGAGGCAAACAAGAAGGGGTTTTGAGGGAACTAAAGAGAATAGGGAGGGTGGCCAGTAAGAGGTAGGAAGGGCTGGGAGGGGTCGTGGGTACCAGCGGGAGGTCAGATGATAAGAGGTGAGGCAGATGAGGAGATGAACGCAATTTGGGGCAGGGCATTTCAGGGCACAGAAGAGGAAAGTCTGGGACTCAGGGCTAACCTGCTCTGGAGTACGGTTATAAAGACGCTCCAGCTGTTCCTTCCGTCGTCGCTCATGGCCCGCATCAAACACTGGTATCTTGAGGTCCGTGCCTGGCACAGCCCGCACGTTGGCAAGCTTGGCACAGATGTGGTAGTACCGTTCCTTTAAGTCCTCCACAGAACGCTTCTGAGGATAGACAGAAGCAGGTGGACGGCATGGAACGAAAGCAGTGGGCCTGCCAGGCCTGGGGGTTCAACCCATGTGCACATGCAGGATATCAGCTCACCTTAAACTGCTGGTGGTCATACCGATCATGAATCACTACAAAACGCAGGTCAAAGCGGCGACTGAGGTCAAAGAGGTGGTCAGTTTCTGCCTTAGTCCAAGCATCATCATGAAGATAGAGCTGGTACTCCTGCTCTGAATACACGGGCACCTGCACAGTCTGCTGGCACAGAGGGACAGAGATGGCACGCCCATGTCAAGTCCAGTGGGCTCAAGCCCTCCTGTGATCACAGCCCCTCCTATTTATTGCCAACCCCTGGGCTGGACAAAACCCAGTCCCCTGCCTGGGGCCTTCCAGAGGGCAGCCTGGAGATGCTGTTTCCAAAATGAGGACAGAATCTGTCTGCTGGACCAGAGGCCCTAGAGACAAGGAATGCAGCCTGCCTCTGGATGTGTTCCAGTAGCATCTTCACCATGCTTTCAGCTCCAGAACCTCAGTAACAGGACACCTGCTTCTGCCCCTATGGTAAAGTAAGGGGCCCACAAGTAAGTGCTTCTCTGCAGTCCGAGATCAACCTAGAGTAGCACAGATGGCTTATTAATTCCTGGAAAAAGGCCCAGGATCTTCTAGTTCCTAGAACATTTGTCTGAAACACTCCTGCCACCCAGTGGTGACAGTGACACTTGCAGCCCTCTGGAGGTGAACAGTCACACATCTCTACAAAAAAGGGGCCTGAATTCTAGTCTCAATGTATGCACCCCTGCCCAAATCCCTGACTCCCTCCTCCCATGCCCCACCCCAAACCTCCCTCAGGGACAAACACCACCATCACCAGCTGGGTCAGAGACCCCTGGAATGAGTATGCTAGGCTGGACCACGGAAGTGTCCCTTCACCAAAGACCACATTGGCTCCAAGCCTGCTCTCAAGATCCGTATTTCCAGTTGGTTCTTAACATGTCTCCTCCTGGAGAACCCACATATACCTCAAATTTAACGTGTATGATACTGAAATCATCACTCTCTCTCCAACTTGCATCTCCCCAGTGCAGACCTCAGTCAATGTCACCATCACCCAACCCAGTTGCCCATGCCAACCTGGCAGGCCTCTTTAACTCTAGCATTTACCCTTGATTCCTACATTGCCACATTCCAGTCCAGACCACAGTGCCACTGCCTGGATCAGAGAAAGAGCACCTCAATGGTCTCTTTGCTGCCATTCCATCCTCCTGCAGGCAATTCTCCATCTGCCACCTTGACCTCTGTTTGCAAACAGCAGTGGTATCCGGGCTGTCTTTTAAGTGTCACTTAAAAGACAGCCCGGATACCACTGCTGTTTGCAAACAGTTGTCACTGGTCTATGGTAAGTATGGAAGTTGAGAGTTGGCATTTAAAAATCTTTAAAACAATTTTATAGTGCTAAGCTGCTGAAATATGGAAAAACATAAATTTGTAGTTTTCTTATCATTTTACTATCTGTATCCGTCTGATGGATTAGAAATTAAAAAAGAAAAACATCCTTCACCATAGATAATTTAAAAAGCACGGTTCTAGAATATATATCTAATCATGTTGCCCAATCTTACTAAACCCCTCTAAGTCCCCGGTGGCCTAGGGATTAAGACTCAGCACTATCACCGCTGTGGCCTGAGTCCAATCCCTGGCCAGGAAACTGACTCACATGGCTCAGCAGACTCTGCTGTCTTGCCCTCAGCAGTGTATTTCAGTAGATCCACCTGCTCTGCTGCCTACTCTGTCTCTAGTGAATCCCTGCACCTCTGGTCTACACCCCAGTTCTTTTATGCATAAATCAATCTTTAAAAAAGATAAAAACAAACCCTTCAAAGTCTCCCTACTACCGTAAAAGTACCTTCTAGATAATTCACACACTCTCCAGAGCAAGTATTCAGTTCACTTCCTACCTCCAGGGTTCAGCACAGGGTCCGTGGCACAACATAGGCACCAATGAGTATTTACTGACTCGATCAGTGACCACATGCGTGAATGACCTGTCCTTTCTCTGCAGTCATTGTCCCTCACAGACTGCAATTTACAGCCAAATGATCAGCAGTCTCTGGAACATGCCAGGCTTTCCTCATCAGGCTTAGGTTCTTTCCTGAAATATCTGAGAAGTCTCCCTGGCTTCCCAGCTTGGTTAACTAAGAATCCCGCCTATGCATTTCAATTCCAATTAAAAAAAAAAAACTCAGGAACTGTGTACCATCCTGCTCTCAAGGAACTTACGGTCAAGTGAGGCAGGTAGTCTTTTTATGAATTCATTCAAAAAGTATTTATCATGGACCATTAGACGCACTGCCAAATAAGACAGATGGAGGGCCTACCTTTTTAAGCTCAATTCATCTAAAAAAGTAACAATTTAGTACATTGTGTGAGTCTGATGGCAAGGTGTGCCTACAGTGTAACAAGTGACACCAGATCCAGTCTGGGAATAAGGGTTGGTCAGGGAAGAGGTAAAGGAGGCCTGGTTCAGTCTTGAGAGAAAATTCTAGGCAGAGGGGACAACACATAATGACTAGAGAGCTCCTGATATGTGTAGCTTGACGTGGTTAGGGACATGGAAACAAGGGCAAGGCAGGGAGAGGCACCAAAGAACCCAACCCAGCATGTCAGGAGAGGCAGCTGCTGCAGAGCTTGTGTGCCGCGCTAAGGAGTCTGGAATTCATCTTGAGGGGGATGGAAGCCAACATGGCTGGTTGTAAAGAAAAGAGAGAAGGGTCATGTTTCTCCTTCACGAAGACCACCCTGGCAGCAGGGAGGGCAGAAGGGGTAAGACAGGACCCAGGAGACCAGTTGGCAGGTTTTAGAACCCAGGTGAGAAGTGAAGAGGCCTGAATTAAAGCCATACCAGTAGAAAGCAGAAAAAAAGGGCAGCCCTGAAAGGCTTTAGATTAAAAACCATAGGACCCAGCAAGGGGGGCGCGGGCAGGTGCTATCATAGGTGACTAGTGTTCCTGGTCCAGGCGTTGACAGTCACTTCATGAGGGCAGGACTCCAGAAAGAGCAGTAGCGAAGGGAAGGTCATTAGCACACTTCACTCCAACTTCATTCTCCACCTGCAGTCAGTCTGTTTAAACTTGGATCTGATCCTGATGCTCCCAGTGGCTGCCCAGAGACATCAGGGCAAAACCCAGACTCCTAAGCCTGGTTGCTAATTCCTGCCCATATTATGTGGCCCCTTCGGAACTCTTGGCCTCATTTCCCACCATGCCTTACCTTAGTTTTTAGGCCCTATCAACAGGATAAATGCCCACAGCATCGCACACGTGGCTGGGATTTTCATTTTACTCCTTTGCTCACACAGGCCCATCTGCCTGAAGTTCCTTTCCTATTATCACCTGATGACATCCTTCTAGACTCAAGCTCTAACTTCTCCAGGAAGCTTCTATGACTTTCAGGTCCTTCCAATATGCCATGTATACCAGCAAATTAACTGCCTGTGCCTTCCTCACCCAACAATATGGAGAATTTCATATGTGTGTCCTCAGTGCCTAGGTTTGAGTTGGCAGTGAACATTGTTTACTAAATGCAAAATGGGTATTCTTTTTGTCTTCACTTCAAATTGTCTTATCCAACCTTCCCTCCCCATCAATCTCAGATACCTCACCTCTTGGTTGTCCCTTCTCAATCTTCCATCTCCAGCCTCTTCCTCCACTAAACTTGTGGAGTGGGATGATAGTGAGATGGGGGAAAACTAGGTGTGGAGAATGAGGGTCACTCCTGGCCGTGCTGGGTCAGAGAAGTCCATGAGCCAACCAGGGGGAGGTGTGCAGGTACAGTCAAATATACTGAGCTGAGGGAAGTTGGAACTTAAGAGTCCTGGGTTCAAGTATCCTGCGCTTTCAGGCTTGAAGTGTAGGCTGCTTCAGGCTGCAAAACTGTGAGGCTGTATTGTATAGTGGCTTAAAAAGGGCACAGGAAATCATCACCCAGCCTAGCTCTGCCTCTCACTGACCAGATAAGTCTAGGTAAGGTGCTGCTCTATCTGAGCCTCAGTGATCTAGAATAGAGATAACTCAGCATGGATCAGGGTGCTGGCAAAGTGGATGAAGAACATAGGCAGATGTGATTTGTTATAGAAACAGAATCAGCGATATTAGATACATCACTGAGATCTAGTTCAAATGACACCTATTTCAGAGAGGCCCTAACTCACCACCCTGTCTAAAGTAGCCTCCCTACATCTACAAGTTCACACTACCTCCTTTCATATCCCTTTTATGACCTGGTTTCTTTTTATTGATGGCTTCTATCTGAGAGAATCCAGTTTATTTTATTTGCTTACAGTTTTATTATCTATCTTCCCTCTAATTTCTTTGTCCCACTGTTGACTGAAATGACATGAAAGCTAAAGGAGAAGGCTAAGTCATGGATGATTCCCAAATTTCTGGTCTGGGCATCCAATATGGGGAGCAGGTTTGGGGGTGGCGAACAGAGAGAAGATTATGAGTTCACTCAAGGGTACTACTTGATCTAAAATACTTGTGACGCCTTCAGGGAGAGACTAATCGATTAGGTATGTGGGCACTGGTGCTCCAGATGAGGTCAGTCACTGGCCTACTGAGGGTAAATGAGACCACTAGGGAGAAAGCATATACAGAGAGAAAGTCACCCCAGACACAGTTCTAAGAACACTGACAAATGAAGGGCGAGGAGAAGCCACCAAACATCAGAACAGGTCCAGGAAAGGATATGGGCAGGAAAGACCCACAGAGGAAAGACCCGCAGAGTCCCACCCTGTAGGTATTTGCTACGAGGACTGAGTCGGTAACCATGGTTGACACAGGCCTGAGTGTGCCAGTGGCGCCAACCCTAGGAGACAAGCGCTCACGGAAGTGGGTCAGAGTGGTGGCTCACCTTATTGAACCTGGCGAAGGGATAGTCCTTGCCTTCCTCAGCTGCCCGTCGCCAGTGGAAGAACATAGCGCCATCCTTGCGGGCCGGGTTGGTGAAGGGCATCCACTTCCAGGGCCGCACCTTCTTGGAGCCCAGCTTGGCCTTCACTGTACGGTAGCCTTGCCCAGTGTCACTGGGTAGCAGTGGGGGTGCATCCCTGGCAGTGGGGTTTAGGGAGGTTAGAGTGTAGAGTCTTTGGCCCAGGGACCTGCTCTATCCTCGAGCAAGGGCGTCACATCCTGGAGCAGGAGATCTGAATTCTTCCTGCATCCTACTAAGCAAGTAGGAGTCCTGGCTGCCAAGGGGGGTTGACAGAGAAAGCTAAGGAACATGCAGATATGATGAGGGGGCTGGGGTATTTGGGGTACTTGCTTCTTGTCAGAGTAGAGCAGTGCATAGACCTCCCGGTGCATCCCCTCGGGTCTCTTGAAGGTCAGTGTCTCAGAGGACTTCTTGGACTTTTTCTGAAGAGGGAAACCACAGGAAAGGTACCAAGCCTCGATTTCCTTCCCTGAAAATCCTTTAGCCCCAGCTAACCCCTAAACAAACCAGCACCTACATGTAAGGATCACACACAGACACACACACACACACGTGTCATGATGTGACACAGAGAAGGCACAGAAATCCACTCAGGGGTACCCCCAGTCTGAACAGGTCATTCCTTTCCCATCCTCACCTCGACAGAGCCCTGACTTGTCAGTGTAGAAGATACGTTTCTATCATCGCTCAGAATATCAGCCTTCTTGGTGCCCCTCCCCAACATCCTATAAGTGTCACATTCTCTTGTTCCTCTCATAGAAGTGTCACACTATTTCCCACGGGTGTCCCACCTCATCAAGGTAACACATCCTCTGTGCCTTTATGTCACGCCTTTCACCATGTCACTAGAAGTAAGGCGCCCATCATCTCCCCAATCTCTTCCGTTGTGAGCCCCCTCCCGCCAGTTCACCCCGGCTACTCAACGCGCAGTCGCCCCTACTACCTTGTCCGGGTTGATAATGTCCTTCTTGCTGATGGTCCCGGAGGCTGCGTCTCCCTCTGGACCCCCGAGTTCTAGAATATCTCGCACATCGGCGCCCGTAGCCATTGCGCTAAGAGATGCGGGAGCCCCCAAAGGTCAAGGGTCAGTGCCTGAAGCGGGACCTGTCTCAACTCAGGGGGCGGAGCCGCTCCTGCCCCAAGAGGGGGCGGAGGGAAGGAACGCAAGGCGAAGGGGTGGCCCAGGTCAGACCCCGGTTCCGCCAGGGTCCTGCCGCTTGGGTATCCCAAACGGCCTTATCTGCCCCCTCGCCCGTCCGCGCCTGGCTTCCCCGCTGCAGCAGCCGCCTTAGTACCCCTATCCCCGAGAAGCCGCCAACAAACTTCCGGTCGTGCGTAGTAGAAACACTGCCGAAGGGAACACTTCCGGTCTGTGTTTCGCGGAAATGGAGCCGGCTGGTAACCCAGTAGGGAGCCATCTGGACGCGCGGCCTGTCACATCCTCGGTTCCCAAGAGCCCGCGCATGTTGGTGCTCCGCTGTTTTCTGGCGTTTCCTTCTAATTTTCTCAGTTGCATTTAGAGCATTGAAAAGTAACTGCAATGTCTCTGAATCCACATTTTTATTTCTTTTTTTTTTTTCTAAAGAATGATTTATTTATGCGTACATGAACTGGGGTGCTAGCCAGAGGGGGTGGGGATTGAGATGAGAGGATTTACCAGAGACAGAGTAGGGAACAGAACAGGCAGATCTGCTGAAATACACTGCTGAGGGGAGCAGCGGGTGGGATTGGAGAGGTCTGCTGCACCATGTGGGTTAGCTTCCTGGCCAGGGATTGAACTTGTGCTGCAGTGGCTGCTGATAGCTTCATAGTGCTGAGACTTAACCCCTTGAGCCACCAGGGAGACTCCCCTGCATTTTTATTTCTAAAGTGGGAATTGTAATAGTACCTGCTTGAATTAAATACTGATAATCCATGTAAAACTTGAACACAATGTCTAGCACATTTAATTTTTTCATTAAGTGAGTTGATATGAATTTCCCCTGTCCATTAAGTCCTAAGTATAAATCTGGTACTGTGCTAAGGGTTGAGATGAAGAGAGAAACTAGACAAGTGAAGCTCCCCAGGGTAATTGCCAAGATAGAGTGAGGTTCGGACCCTCGCTTGGACCTCTGGTAAATAAAGAGCTGTACATTGGGATTAATGGTGCTTTCCTAGAGCCCCAGCTTCCTGGAACTTTACTAGCCTGGGAGCTCACTGCATTAGTTTAGGTTACAAAGAGGCCCAAGAAAGTAGTCCCAATCAGGGAACAGCTGGAAGAAATAATCCTTGAGGGAAACTTTCTGATCCTCTTGAAGCAAGACATGTGTAGAACAGAGATCCAAGATGATATAACAAGGCCCCGGGAAAGAGGGGCTTCATGCTGGGACAGTCTGGGGCTGCAGAGCTGACTTGAAAGGAGTTTTTACTTTATCCTGAGAGCAATGTGAAGCTAGGTGTTGTGGATCTGAAAGGAGAGTTGGGAAGAAGGCTTAAGGAGTCAGATTCATCCTGGCAGTGGTGAGAGCACAGTTGGAAGCAGGAGAAGCCGGTGTGAGACAGTGTTAGGCAACTGAAATGGGAAGCTGATTGGATGTTGGTATAGGAAACAGAATATAACCAGACGCTCATCTTCCTCAACACATCTGTTCACAGCTGGGCCCATAAATAGTAGACTGGAGCTCCTGAGTGCCTGCCTGGTGTGCTTTCTCCAATCCCTTCTCTTCCTCCCCTTTACCCAGGCACCCTCCTCCCTTCTTTACACCAAGTATGCACTCCTTAAAGAGGGCAGTGAGTCTCCTCCTTTGCTGAGCTCTCTCTGCATGAGGTGTCCTATTTATAGAAATCCTTACAAACTAGGGGGAAAGGGGGGCAATCTGTCTGTAGTATGGTGGAGATCCAGGGCATCTCAACCTGACCTTTTCTGGCTCAGGTTAATTATAAAAATTATTTTCAGGCTAATAAGGACAAATTTGCCACTTTTAAAAATGCGTGAAGAACATGATTAGGAAAGTTACAGATGAGATGCAATAGCCAATAAATATACAAATAAGCATTTAGCCTCACTGGTATTCAAAGAAATGAAATATTGAAGACATGAAACTGCCAGCTCACGTAACAGTCTCCAGTTTCCCTAAGTGGATTCCTGGCCCTTCCCGCAACTCTCTGTTTTATGTCATTTGGCTCCTTTTTGGCAGGACAGTCACTGTCCTTGTAGAGTTTTTAAAAATCAGTGAAGTCAGTAACCTTCAAAAACAGTACTAGACATGTAGGAAATAACATAAATTTCACAACATGAAGGTAAATTATAACTGTAGGTTTAACAAAAGTTAAATCTTACACTTTGGTTTTTCCTAACCACACAGGAGTTCTTTGTGTATTAATAGGTATCCTTCATTACACCTATGTAAATAAAACTCATCAAATAAAACATCAAGTCAAATCAGAAACCGCTAAACAGACTTACATGGACAAATCTGTGCTTAAGTATAGAAATTAACCCCAAGAAGGAATTGAAGCAACAGTGACATCTTGTCCTGTGTCCTTTTCGAATAGGTGTGCAAATTGCATACTTCAGTCAAGAAAAACAACAAAAGCAGTATTTTGTACCTTGATATAAATGAACAAATACTACAAAAACAGGGTTATGTCAACTATTATAGCTCTAAACCCCAGATAAGTGAAACCCTGAGTCTTTCTAGTACATTATTGAAACAACCTTAACAAAACAACCTTAATCTCAGTGCTGTCAAGCTATCGACAGCCATTGAGGCATGAGTTTGATCCCCAGCCAGGGAGCTAACCCACGTGGCAGAGCAGACCTCTCCTGTCTCACTTGCTGCTCCCCTCAGCAGTGTATTTCAGTAGATCTAACTGTTGTGCTCCCCACTCTGTCTCTGGTGAATCCTCTCACCCCCCCCCACACCTCTGCCCTATACCCCAGTTCTTCTACGCAAAAATAAATAAAAATAAATCTTTAAAAAATAAAATAAAAATGTTAACAAATTAAAATCCATCAGTGTATTAGAATAATTCATCAAGTCCAAAGAGGATTTATCCCAGCGTTGCTCAAAATGGTTCAGCATAGAATATCTAGCAACTTATTATATTAATAAATTAAAATTAAAATACAATTACCTTAATAATTACCTTACCTTCAACATTTATGCTATAAAAGTGCCCTAGAAAACTAGGGAAAAAATAGTCTTAATCCAATGCATTGTTTTTAATCCAACAATGATAAAAGGAAAACCTACAGCAAATGCCATACTTCTGGTGAAACAACAGACACCCCAATTGAAGTCAGAAATTAAGACCAAGAATGACCCTATCACCTTAATATTCAAAACAGCACCAGCTGTTTTCTCTAATTCAAGAGAAGAGAAGCAATGAGGTATAAACATTAGAAGAGGCAAATTGTGATTATTTGCAGATGACATTATTGCTTATATAGATAAACCTAAGAAGTCAGTTGACAAATGATTAAGAGAATTCTGCAAGGTGACCACATACAAGATCAACATACAAAAATCAATAGTTTTTCTATATACCAGCAATAAGCAATTAGAAAATGTAATAGAAAATAAATTCCATTCACAATAACAACAAAATCTATTAACCACCTAAGAATAAACCTAAAATAGAATTTATTTCAAGCCCTCAAGGAGAGTTCAAAATTAGGAAATCCATCAACCTAAGTAATCACATTGATAAAATCAGATTGAAAACTTGACAATTATGCAAAGCATCTGAGAAAATTCAGAACTGTTTCTAGTAAAAACACTAAGTAAAGCAAGAGACAAAGGCCATTTCCTACCTATGATAAAGAGTTGGTTTTCTCTTTCCGAGAAACTCTAAGCAAACATCCTATCAAATGGCTAGATATTAAGGGCATTGCCATTAACACAAGAACAGGCAAAGACCACTATCCCTCAAAGAGTCCTGTGTAAAAATGAAATAGAGGATTTAACAATGGGATAACAACTTCATATAGCAGACTCCATTCCAGAGTCTGCCAAAATATAGACGGAAAGCGTCCCCTCCATAAATAAAACTTTGATTTTTACTGCACAATTGGGTGGAGACTGAACTCTCGTTGAGAGACAGAGACTGATCAAAAGTGTATTGCTTTCTTTTTCTTCATCAAAGTAATTACCAAGCACTACCCAGTTATTACACTGTTCTGTGCTCTGCTTGAAGGAAAGAATTTTTAACTAGCAGAACAATCTTGAGACCAGAGTTGGTTTTGGCAGTGGAGCAAGGGAAGCTGACAGTAGAGAAGAGCTCCCGGAAGGCAGCCATTCTTCTGTGGGTGCAGATGCCTGAATGGAGCCGTGTTTTGACACCTTATGCTACTTCCTTTGTACGCCCAAATGGTGGGCCCAAATGGCGACCAAATGGTAGGGGCAACACAGGAAAAGCACAGGCACAGTTTCTCTGTGGAGCTGGCAGACGGGTGAGAAAGAAGTCCTGGAGCCCTTGGTGGCTTTTTAGGCTTTTTTTGTTAAATATTTATTTATTTATGCATACAAGCTGCGGTACAGGCCAGAGGCGTGGGGGTGAGAGGGTTCACCAGAGACAGAGTGGGGAGCAGAACAGGCAGATCGACGGAAACACACTGCTGAGGGGAGCAGTGGGCGAGGCAGGAGAGGTCTGCTGTGCCATGTGGGAATCTCCCCGGCCGGGCGTCAAACCCGAGTCACCGCTGCTGCCGACAGCTCAACAGCGCAGCGCCCCACCGCCGCGCCACCAGGGAGGCCCCTTTTTAGGCTTTTAATGGTCTTTTGTAGTGAGGCAGCTAGGGACAGGGCAGGTTGGAGGGCCAGAGGGGCCAGGAGGCTGGTAGGCCTCCCAGCCCCCAGCGAATCTTCACTCTCTCGGGCTCTCAGGCATTCTCTCGTGGTCTCTGTGGCACCCCAAACGGTCTTCTGCTGTGCTGTTCTCTGCTGCAGCTGCTTCTCCTTCTGCTGCTGCTTCTGAATCTGTGACGCCGCCCTTATAAGCCCAGTCTGTCCATTCCCAGGTGCGCCCACTCACACAGGCCCACACCCCTCTCCAGATGCTGCCATCAGGCATGCACATAGGCCTGAGGGCTAGGTTTATCCCTACCCAGATGTGAGAGATCATCCCAGAGAATGAGAGTGATGATAGATTTAAGGTGGTAGAGCTAAGCCTTCAGATCCTGGGGCCCACAAACCCCTTGTGCACCCCCACCCCAACTGCCACCATCATAAGGTCTCCAGTAAGCTTATGAGGTGAAGGTGTGGGGGCCCTTGACCTAAGGGAAACCAGAGGAAGCCCTCCCTACTTTCGGAAAAGTAGAAATGGGCCCTCCTGGGTCTCTCGGGTGGAGAGGTGAGAGGTCTGGCTTGATGGGTCTAGGAAAGATGAATTTTCTGGTTCTCCCTTCTGACTTGGGTCCAAAGGGGTGAGAGCTGCTGCAAGGGGAACGGAAGCTACAGAAATTGCCCCCTGAAGCCCGTCAAGGGGATCCTTATTTTAGAACTTCCACTGAACCGGGTGCTACAGGGGCGGGCTCAGGGCAGGGTCTTAGGGATGGCGCCCCACCCCATCTTTAAAGCGTTATCCCAGCTGATTTAGGGGCAACGTGAGAGTGCCCGCCCAGTGATGGCACTGCTCCTACTCCTCCCTCTCTTTCTCTTTTTAGGGCCATGGCGGGGTCAGGGGGTGAGGGGGGCGCTGTGCGCGTGGGGAGGGGTGCTCTGTGCCCGGAGATCCAGCTTTTCCCCTGGGAGGAGGGTGGACCAGAGAGAGGACAGATGGAGGGCTCTCTCCCGAGGGGAATCGGAAAACTAGCAGTGATTTAAAAAAAAAAAAAAGTTAGCGTGCGAAAGGAGGGGACAAGTTATTTTTTGGTTCCCGGATGGAGTTGCGGGCTCCCTCTCCCACCTGCACTAGGGAGGCAGCGAGCCACCACCATTCCCCCGGCTCCCCAGGAGGGGGCGCACCACGGAGCCCGGAAGGGAGGTGGGTCCTCCCCCTATCTAGGTGGATACATCAGCCTTTCATGGAGAAGGGGAGGAGAGCTCTGCGTTTGAATGAAGCGCGGGAAGAGGCCGCTCCAGAGGGGAGGAATGGACCTGACCTCTTTCCCCTCTCCTCCTCCCCCCTCCTGAGATTGTCCAGAGGATTCCGGAAGGGAAAAGAGGCTGTGTTGGTGGGAGCGTGGGGGAGGCGTGTGTTCTGCTTCTGCTAAATATCGTCTGATGTCTAATGCTCCTCTCTATGAGTGCTGCCAGAGAACAGCAGGGGTATTCCCTGGGGTGCAGGGGGAGAGGAGGTGGGAGCCACGCACAATATTGGGCTGCCCTGCCGTCTGCATTTTCCCAGGGCCCCAAGGTGTTTCCCTTGCCCACTGGTTTGAGTCCAAGGCTCTAGAGAGCTACTAGCAATATTAACAAGGCTAAGTATGGCTGCCCCCAAAACTCAATCTTATTATGAGGTTCAGGATAGCACCTGCCAACCACAAAAACTTTTACAATGGTAATGTGAAATAACAAAAATTCAACTGAGTTTATTTTAAAGATCTAATTTACTTTATCAAATGACTCAGGGATCTGGCAGCCCACCATTGGGCAATTAGAAAGGTGCTCCAAAAAGCTGTCTAATGAAAGGTGGAAAGAGGAAGACAGCAAGGTCCTGGAAGAGGGAATCCTCTCAGGTTCAGGTCACCTCCCTGTGGGGAGCAGGTGATCACACCTTCCTTTGGGAAGATTGGAAAACATGAATTCATTGGTGTTGACCAGAAAATTCCATGCTGACCAGTTAGGACAACCTTTCTTGGGGTGGGGGATGGTGCTGAATCTGCAGTGGGAGCTGAAGGCCAAGTTAGGTTTGGTATTAAGTCTCGGTGGGCTTCACACAGGACCTCCACGTGGGGCCTAGAGTTTTCAGTTTCACAATAATGAAGTTGCATGCGCACACACACCTCTTGGCACACACACCTTTTGGGACAGAACAAATCGGAGGCAGCCTGGTATATTGCGTTGAATTTGAGTCACCTTGCCTGAGCAAGGATTTGATTCATTTCCATCTTTTTGGAAGAATACAAGAAATAGTCTTTTAATGCACAGATTAAAAAACAACAACAACAATGGATAAACATGGGCCACCTCCCTAACTCTACTCCCCAAAATACCAAAAATCAAATATGTATCAAGCTCTGAATATCAATTATTAGAGGGTGCATCTCCTTTTGAAGTGCACATGGAACATTCATAAAAATAGATCTTAGAGTATAAAGAAAAAGTGAAATAAAATACAGATAACACAAACTGCACTCTGCAATGCTAGAAGATGATAACAAAAATAAAGTTTCATACACTTAGATTTTTTTCTACTCTACCTACATTTAAATTATTTCTGCAGTGAAAGGAAAATAAAAATTCAGAATTCTTGAAGATAATATCACTGACAATGAAACATCTGAATAAATTACCTACTTAATACTATTAAATACCTAGATTAATGAAAATGAAAGTAAAAAAATGAAACATTGGGCCTCCCTGGTGGCGCAACGGGTTAGCACAATGCTGTGGAACTGTCGTCTGCAACTGCGGCAAGAGTTCAATGCCCAGTCGGGGGGGAATCCCACACAGCACGGCAGACCTCTCCTGCCTCGCCAGCTGCTCCCCTCATCGGTGTATTTCACTCGATCTGCCTGTTCTGCTCCCCACTCGGTCTCTGGTGAACCCTCTCACCACCTCACACCTCTGGCCTGCACCCCGGCTTGTATGCAAAAATAAAATAAATCTTAAAAAAAAAAAAGAAATGAAACATTGACATAACAAAGAAAAAGATCAAAGAAAAAGCATAAGGAAAGAATTAAGAGTGCAAAATTGGTGAATAAAAAAGCTGATACATAAATTAAAAGGCTTATTATTCATAAAACACAATTACACAAACTTTAGACAACTTGAAAAACTTCTAATTTCTTTTTGTGAAGCACATAACATTGAAACTAAATTAATAAAAAGGATAAAATATTAGCCAACAGAACTCAATAGCACATTAAGTACATACAACCAAGTGGGGTTTGTTTCCGGAATACAAAGATCACTTAATATCAGGAAATGTTAGGTAGCAAACCTTAGCATCTAAGGAGAAAATCGACTGATAATCTCCAAAGATGCAGAAAAAGCACTGGACAAAATTTAAAGCCCATTTGTGCAAAAGACTCAATAAAATGAGGGATACTTCCCTTATATATTTTGACGCTAAATTTAGCCTCTTAGTTAATGAGCAAATGCTAGAGACATTCCTACTTGTGGTATAATTTTTTAAAATGGGGTTTTGTCCCAGGTTCCTGGCACAGAGCTTCAAAAACTTATGGACTTTCCTGAATGATGATATAAGCAAGCAGGGAAACACAGGAAAGGGCAAAAGGGGCCAGGCAAGTCCGGAAGGAAAGGTGCAAAATTAAGGTCAAGATAAAGCTGCTATTGTCAGCCTCCCCTCTGGTCTCTCCCACATCTATTCTAAGTGTCTCCTTCCATGTCCCTGGTGCAAGACCAAGGCCAAGAAGCAAGTGCAGCTTCTTCACAAGTCTCTGCTCCACTTGTCTCCATCAGTCTCAGTTCCTCTCTCCCCCGCCCCTTCTTTCTCCCACTCTCTGCAAGTTCTTTTTTAGTTCCCTTGGTTGCTCATCTCCACCCTTCAATGGAACTGCCCCTTTTTAGATTACACTGTCACAGTAGGAGTATCTTTTCATTGGTAGGTAATGAGTCCTTGGATACTCGAGTTTATATATACTCAATACTTTATGAACACAGTACTTCATAAACTCAACAGTTGTCCTTATGTTAGCTAGGTAATTCCTGGTGGTGATTCACGGGGGCAGGAGGTTGGTAGATTAGGATGTTCTGGGGCCAGTGGAACCAACAATAGGGTTAAAAGGGGACCTCCTTGGTGGTGCAAGGGGTTAAGTTTCAGCACCATCAAGCTATCAGCAACCACTGCAGCATGAGTTCAATCCTGGCCAGGGAACTTCCCACATGGTGCAGCAGATCTCTCCTGTCTCCCCCGCTGCTCCCCTCAGCAGTGTATTTCGGTAGATCTGCCTGTTCTGCTTCCCATTCTCTCTGGTGAATACTCTCACTGGCCCCCACCAACACCTCTGGCCTACACCCCAGTTCTTGTATGCATAAATAAATAAGCCTTAAAAAAACAATAGTATTAACGGTCTTAACTCATCACACCTCCAACCTCAAGGAAGGTGAGAAGAACTAGAAAGAGATTCAGTCTGTACACTGATGATTTCATTATCCTGGGCCATGAAGCTCAGGGAATGTCCTGGGTTGGTGAAGACCTAGGCAAGCTGGAGGGTGACAGGCCCAGATCCCACCAAGAGAGTACATGAGAGTGACCCAACCACTTCCTCCCCACCAAAACCTTGCCCTGTGTATCTCTTCATCTGGTTGTTCAATTGTAACTTTACTTAAAAAAAAAAGAAGAAAGAAAGAAGCAGGGCCACCCTGGTGGTGCAACGGGTCAAGTCTCAGCACTGTGAAGTTATCCACTGAGCCACTGCAGCATGAGTTCAGTACCTTACCAGGTACTGTCCTCACCAGGACAACTGTTGAGTTTATGAAGTACTGCTTCCTACATGGCACAGCAGACCTCTCCTGCCTCGCCCACTGCTCCCCTTAGCAGTGTACTTCGGTCAATCTGCCTGTTCTGCTGCCCACTCTGTCTCTGGTGAATCCTCACACCCCTACCTCTGGCCTACACCCCAACTTGTATGCATAAATAAATCTAACAAACAAACAAACAAAAAAGTAATCATAAATATAGTACTTTCCTGAGTTCTGTGAGTGACTAGTGAATTCTCAACCTGAGGGAATTGTGGAAAGTCCCAGATCTGCAACCAGTCAGGCAGAAATATGGGTGACTTGTAGACACCCAGGACTTTAAACTGGCATGGGGGGGGGGCCATCTGGTGGGACTGAGTCCCTTAACCTGCGGGGTCTGCACTAACTGCTGGTAGTGTCAGCATTGAATTGGCTTGTAGGGCACCCAGTCGGTATCAGACAATTGGTGTTGGAATTTATTGCAGAAATCAGAAACAAGACAGGATACCCGCCATTTTAACAAAAGAGAAAGCAATTAGAGGTATAAAAATTGAAGAGATAAAATTACATCCCTGTGCAGATGATAAATTTCTAGGACACATAAAGTGAATGGAGGACCTCCTATGAACAGTAAAGTAGCAAGACATAAAATTAACATACAGAACCAGTCTCCATACCTTTTGGAAGAAACAGTAACTACTTGGAAGAAACAATGGGAGACAGTTCCATTTACACAGCTAAAGCAGATATTTGCCTTTACTGAACATGTATCTGACCAAAAATGACAATTCTGTTCTGAATGTGCACTCTTAATTTATTCAAGTTGATTGTTGAATTTATTAGTTTTTCTTTAATGAGGCTAAATACTTAATATGTGACTCTGGCTAAGGTTTTTTTGTCTTCTGCCTAGAAATCTGATGCCTATCTTAGGAGCTAGAAAAATATAAATTAACTTGATAGAGAAATCTGCATTTAACTTTAAAAAGAGGAAGAGAGACTTAAACAGACCTACCAACAAAATGGAATAGGTAATCCTATTTGACCCTGATTTAAATAAACCAATAATAAAAGACATTTTGAGACTGATACCGGAGAATGGGGCCTTTCAAAATTGCCAAAGGCAGTGCCCCAATTACTTACCGGTCACTATATTGGTTCTGCAATGGCGCGCACATTTGCAAGACTACTCAGGGTTAGGGAACAACAACATTGGGATTTATTTAACAAACAGGGAAAAAGCAAAGAATTACTGAAGTCTACATATGGCCGTTTACCTTACTTAAAGCAATGTCCAGTCCTTTAAGTCCCAGGAAAGTAACAAAGGTGGCGTCTTCCTGCCACTGCTGAGGTGGCGCTCCTCTTCCAAACAATAGGCCGCGTTTCCAAAATGGCATCTTCCTTCTTCTGCAGATGAGCAACAGCCAGAGTGTAGATTAGGTTCCAGCTCACGAGGTTGACACAGGACAGAACTGGAGATGCTCCCGGAACTGCCATGGTGCCCCAGCACAGCACCAGGCCAACAACACTGCAAACAGCACTTACAGCGGCCAGGCGGCCCAACAGACTGCACTCACGCATTTTAGGAAGGTGCCCACTTCTGGCCTCTGCCTTCTTCCTTCAGCTGCAGTAAAGACAAAACTGGGAGCAATTTCCGTCGCTCGGCTACTCGCAAAGCCTCCAAAGTCGCTGGTCCCAAAGTCACTAAAGATTCCAGAAACGCTCAATCCGAAGCTCTATATCCCGGTGGCTCAAAAACTTCTGGTGTCTGATTTCCAAACTCTCAATCTTGGCGGCTACATTTTCTGCCACTGACTCCTCTATCCCTACATTATGACGACTCTTTTCCCCTTCTCCTTCAGTCCCTTTTATTTCTCATCAGATTCTCCACCCCAAACTGCAAACTTAGCATTTTCCCTGGGGCTATTCATTCTCATCAGCAAACCCCCTCCAGGGGGCACCACCTTTACTGGACTTTGGACTCAGCCCGTTACAAGACAACTGGGGCAAACTAAACATGGACTGATCTCTGGATGATATTAATGAGTTGTTATTAATTTGCTGGGTATGATAATGAAATTGTGGTTATAGTATGGCTATAAAATTAGGCTGTATGTATTTGTATATTTTTACTGAAGAATTTACAAGTGAAAAGATCTAACGTACTGAATTGTTTTAAAATGCTCCAGCAAAAGAAGAAAATGGTGGTGGGGAGAATAGAGTATAAATAAGAGCAACAGAATGTTGGTAATTGTTGGAACCAGGTGACAGGAGCAGGGGGGCTTATTATTTTATTCTCACTACTTTAAGTATGTTTGAAATTTTCATAATAAAAAGGCATGAATTCCTTCACTCACATGTCTCCCCAGTGAAACCATTGAACTAAAAAGAGAAAGATCAAGTGTTAGATCAAATAAAAATTTTATAATATAAATTACTTTCTTTAAGTTGCTTTCTTTGGTCTTGAAAGCCTTTTAACAGATAGAAGTTAAAATATTATGGAAAAATAAAAGACCATTGTCACAGTCTGTTAATCCCATATGCTTCCCAAGAGAAAGATAAATAGTTCCACGGCAGTTTTATGGGATCCAGGGTCCAATATAGGAAAATTTCTCAAAGCATTAACACTCTATCCTCCCTTTGCTCCTACTTTTCTTCTTCTTCTTCTTTTGATTATTCTTCTCATCAATGGGGCAGTTGTAGGTTATTTGACTAGCAGGAGCAAAGTAAAGATAGGGGCCAGTGGCTCTTGGCTAGAGAGACTCTGGTTTGATAGAAAATAGGCATATTAAAGCTTCAAGAATTTACAAGTGAAGAATTTACAAGTGAAAAGATCTGAAATTCCCAGGTGAAGCTAATTTTACTCTAACAGACGATGGGAAAAGATTCTTTGAGAATGTAAACCGCCTGTTGGTGCAACTTATACATTCAGACTTGGGCCTGGCCTCCTATGTGTCAATTCTGCTTGATGGGTGGAGTGTTCTCTGTTTTATGGTTTGAGATCAGTTTGGGTTGCAGAGCCACCAAATGTAAATAATACATATTGGTCTCTATACCCCCTCCCCCTAGGTTCCTGGCACAGAGTTCCCGAAACCCTTGTAATTTCCTAAATGATAAGAACACTAGGAGCATTTCTAGTTCTAATATTTGGTCTTTGACCCCTTCTCTTTTCCAGCGCCCAAGATTTGGCGGGCAGGGTCACACAGTGGGCAGCGTTGCTGGCATAGTAAGCTGTGTTGATGGGATGTCTATGGGGCTGAATAGCTCCTTTGAAGCCACAGTTCTTGTATGCATAAATAAATAAATCTTCAAAAAAAGATTTGAATGCAGAAATGTGGCTGGCTAATTATATTTGTGAAATAAATGTGGAAAGCTAATTATATTTCTAATTTGCTCAAATAGAATTACAAAAAGGAGGGTCTCCCTGGTGGCACAACAGTTAAGCGCAGTGCTGTGGAGCTGTTGGCGGCTGCGACGTGAGTTCGATGCCCTGCCAGGGAGATTCCCACATGGTGCAGCAGACCTCTCCTGCCTCGCCAGCTGCTCCCCTCAGCAGTGTATTTCGGTCGATCTGCCTGTTCTGCCCCCCACTCTGTCTCTGGTGAACCCTCTCACCACCCCACACCTCTTGCCTGCACCCCCAGCTTGTATGCAAAAATAAATAAATATTTTAAAAAAAGAATTACAAAAAGGCAAAACTGGGTTTTTCACAGAAATATAGTGCCCTGGAATCCGCAACACTGGACAACTGTAGAGCTGTCCACTGAGTTGAAGGATAAAAGGATAAAATTCTTTGGTCTTATAAATTCTTCTCTACTTGTTTTTGGTATATGTAGGGAATTGGATGTAAGTTTCTAATTCTTCACCCCCTTTGTGTATTAAAATCACACATGCACCCCTGGCCATGCACCTTATAGTACCTCCCACTAAAGGAGGCAGAGCTGGAACTCTCTACCTCGCTGTTAAGGTTTGGTCATTTGTAACTGGGCTGAGTCCAAAGTCCGGTAAAGGTAGTGCCCCCTGGAGGGGGTTTGCTGATGAGAATGAATAGCCCCAGGGAAAATGCTGTTTGCAGTTTGGGGAGTGGAGAGTCTGATAAAATATAAAAGGGACTGAAGGAGAAAGGGAATCCAGCCGCCATGATGTAGGAATGGAAGAGGCAGTTGCCACGCTGAAGGAATAGAGGAAGCAGTGGTCATGATATAGGAAAAGAAGAAACGTTTTTGAATCTTCAGTGACTTTGGGGCCAGCGACTTTGGAGGTTTTGCAAGTAGCCGAGCAACAGAAACTGTTACCAGTTTTGTCTTTACTGCAGCCAAAGGAAGAAGGCAGAGGCCCAAAGCAGGCACCTTCCTAAAATGCGTGAGTGCAGTCTGTTGGGCCGTCTGGCCACTGTAGTGGCTGTTTGCAGTGTTGTTGGCCTGGTGCTGTGCTGGGGCACCATGGCAGTTCCGGGAGCATCTCCAGTTCTGTCCTGTGTCAACCTCGTGAGCTGGAACCTAATCTACACTCTGGCTGTTGCTCATCTGCAGAAGAAGGAAGATGCCATTTTGGAAACGCGGCCTATTGTTTGGAAGAGGAGCTCCACATCCACAGTTGTGGGGAGATGCCACCTTTGTTACTTTTCTGGGACTTAAAGGACTGGACCTTGTTTTAAGTAAGGTAAATGGCCATATGTTGACTTCAGTAATTCTTTGCTTGTTTTTTCTGTTTTTTAAATAAATCCCATTGTTTTTGTTCCCTAAGCCTGAATAGTCTTTCAATTGTGCATGTGGGTGCAGAACAAATATAGTGACTGGTAAGCAGTTTGGGCACTGCCTTTGGCAACTTTAAAGCCCCATTTTGCCTGCTATCAATGTGAGTTGCTTTTACAAAATATGGGCAGAAGTAACTGTGTTCTCAACTGCAACCGTGAGAAACAGCGCATGTTTTTCCACTGTCCATTCTTGCACTCCTATAATCTACTGTGATCCAGTGATTTATAAGAAATATATATTTGGGGTCCTCCCTGGTGGCGCAGTGGGTTAAATCTCAGCACTATGAAGCTATCCACAGCCACTACGGCATGAGTTCGATCCCCAGCTAGGGAGCTGACCCACATGGTGCAGCAGACATCTCCTTCCTTGGCACTGCTCCCCTCAGCAGGGTATTTCAGTCGATCTGCCTGTTCTGCTCCCTACTCTGTTTCTGGTAAATCCTTTCGCACCCCCCACCATACCTCTGGCCTACCCCAATTCTTGTATGCATAAATAAATAAATCTTTTTTTAAAAAAGAAATAGCTATTTGGTCATTCAGATGACCAAAATGTATTTCTCAAACATATCTGGTCTTCATCCGCAGTTCCCAGCTCACACTTCTCCTGCTTCACGGAGGCGACACAGGATGGTCACGTGGGCAGAAGAAATAAAAGAGAAAGGACAGATTCAGCTCTTCCACTTTTGGGTAACTGAATGAAGAACATGAAAACATTCATTGAAAAAAATATATGCACCCTCTGTTTATTGCAGCTTTACCATGGATAAGTAGATAAAGAGGATGGAATACTACTCAGCTATTATAAAAGATGGAACCCTGCCAGGAATGGACTTTGAAGGGATTATGCTTAGTGATATAAATCCCTGGGGGAAAGACACACAGCATGAGTTCACTCATCCGTGGAAGATAAAGAAACAAAGCAAAGGGACAAATGTAAAGAATTCCTAGATTCTGACAACAGAACAGTGGAGGGGGAAGGTGATAAAATGGGGTCAGGGGTCAAGTGGACGGAAACTAGACTTTTGGTGACAATCCCAATGTGAAACTGTAAGCTTGAAACGTATACAGTGTTATAAACCAATGTTACTGCAATTAAGAAAAGAAAGAAAAAGAAGAACATTGTTTCTACCAAGTTTGGGGCACCAATTATGTGCCAGGAGCCCAATTCTTTTTCTTCTTGGCCACAAGTCTCTCTTCTTTTGTACATTTCTTATCCATTAAGGATACACATCTACCTACATTTATACAGTCACATCAAATAATACATTTAAATAATGTGATTAGGGCCTCCCTGGTGGCGCAGTGGTTGAGCGCTGCGCTGTGGAGCTGTCGGCAGCAGCGATGCAAGTTCGACACCCGGCCGGGGAGAATCCCACATGGCGCGGCAGACCTCTCCTGCCTCACCCGCTGCTCCCCTCAGCAGTGTATTTCTGATCTGCCTGTTCTGCTCCCCACTCTGTCTCTGGTGAACCCTCTCGCCATCCCACGCCTCTGGCCTGTACCCCAGCTTGTGTGTATAAATAAATAAATCTTTAAAAAAAATAAATAAATAAATAAATAATGTGATTATTCAAAACATTGAAGTCTTTTAAAAACAAAATTCGTCTAATCAGTCTCTTTGGGGGCAGAGCCACACAAAATAGCCCATTGCCCTGAGGTACAGCTTCTCCTAAGAGCTTGTTGGGTTCTGTGAAAGAATTTCAATCTAGAGTAGAGCTGGAGCGTATAAAATGGAAAGTCTCACACGGTGTCTTCAGGAAAATAAAAAATTGAAGGACTGAGAGGCTGATTTCCCGTAAATATCTAACTCAGAGACAGAAACAGGAGATGACCAGGTCAGCTCAGCCTTGCGTGGGAGCTGAGCTCATCTTGCCTGTTTGGGGAATTTTTAAGGCTGGTGTCCCTTTGTTTTTCATTTTAACAGGCTCTAACTGAACTGTTCCCTCTTGACATGCCCTGTCCTGTCCATAAATATAGCCTCCCCCAGGCCAAACCCACCTGACCTGTCGCTTGCTGCAGTCGCCTTTGCGGAGCCCCAAATGGCAACTCCTCTGCTATTCCCAGCCAGCTCTTTTCTTCTTCTTTTTTATAATTTTGAGCTTGACTAAGTTTACATTTTTTATTAGTTGACATCTCAAATTCTTGGGTCTCACTTCATACTTACTGAAACAGAATCCTTAGAGACAAGGACCAGAACTCTGAATTTTAATAAGCTCATCACATAACACTAAAGCTAAACAAAAATGCACTCATTTAGGGCAATAATTTTAAGACATGGAAGGACTACATCTTAATTGAAACATTATGAAGAACAAATAGATAGTCAAGAAAACATGTTAAAAATTCATTTGAAGATCATACAGCAATTAAGAATTTTATTTTCCCCTCTCAGAATTTCAATTTCTTTGGAGACTTCTGAGTAAACAATGGCTACTAATTATCTTGATAATGTATTAATCCAAGATCCTAAAGTCAGCTAGCAGTTACATGGTGATAATCATCACTAAAGGATACTGCAGTCACTGTCAGTAATGAGAATATGGCAGAGAAATATGACTCCTAAAACTTTATCCAGTTAGAATAGCTAGCTTACTCCACAGGTTCACATAATTCTCATTTTCGTCTGAGATTTACAAGGAGAGACTTTAAAAGATACAAGTTATTTAAATTATGATTTAATTTTAATTGTAGGCATGTTTACATTTAGAATTCTTAAGTAGTAGTGTAAACAACAATAAACTATGACTCATAAAGCAATTTAAAGGAATTTAGGTGATTCTTAATTTAATCTTTTTATTTAAACCAAATCCTGAGTCTTACATAAGTTAAAATGACAAACTTGCATGTTTATTATTCACAGTGGTAAAATCAAGAAGTCATAGACAATTTTTTAAGTCCCATACTCCCCAAACAATTTAATTTATCAAAGGATTTACCTTGATTAGGTGCATATAATTAATTTAAATGAAATTTTAATTTCCTTCATTTAGTTTACTTTCTAAATCTCAGTAAAAAAGTCTTAGTACACAAAGGTTCTTTAAAACCGTTTTTGTGACTATTAGTTGCTGACCTGATATCAACTTGCAAGTCTTCATTCTTCATTCTTAACTCAGAAAGGACATGAGAACCAACAGCCAAAGGTAGTTTTTCTTATCAAAAAAACCCCGTAGGCAAAGGAATTATATTAGAGGAATACTATTTACAATTTTGCCAGTTACTTAGTTGTTTACATGTTTATTTACATGAAGTTCTAAATTTTTAGTAGATTGTAGAGTTTACCTTTCAGGTAAAGTTTTAGAATTTTTTTTAAAGATTTCTTTATTTATGCATATAAGAACTGGGTGTAGGTCAGAGGTGGGGTGTGTGAGAAAATTCACCAGAGAGAGTGGGGAGCAGAATAGTTGGAACTACTCAAATACACTGCTGAGGGGAGTAGCAGGCAAGACAGGGCCCTGTGGGTTAGCTCCCTGGCCAGGGATCAAATTCAGGCCACAGCAAGGGAGGAGATCAAGACCAGCAAGATGCAGTCAGGAACTGGCTTTCCAGAGGGTCTGGCAATCCTGGGGCCCCATCAGGTTCATATGGCAAATCTCGCTCACCTCTCAAAATATAGCGGGCCCCACAAGGTGCATGAACTGCTTGTGTTAAAAATGTCTAGAGTAGGGGCCTCCCTAGTGGCGAAACGGGTTGGCAGCTGCAAAGCAAGTTCAAAGTCCAGCTGGGGAGATTCCCACATGGCGTGGCAGATCTCCCCTGCCCCGCCCACTGCTCCCCTCAGCAGTGTATTTCTGATTTGCCTGTTCTGCTCCCCACTCTGTCTCTGGTGAATCCTCTCGCCGCCCCACACCTCTGGCCTGCACCCCCAGCTTGTTTGCAAAAACAAATAAATCTTTAAAAAATATTTTGTTAAAAATCCCTAGAGACTAGATGGGTGGAGAAGAAGGTGGGGTTTGGGGAGGGGGGAACCCAACCCAGACCTGAAGCTGAGTCAGAAGTAGGTCAGAAGTCACCCACATGGGTAGTGCTCTGCTGGGATGAAACTGCTTCTGGGATTTGTAGGCTGGGGGGAGAGGAGATGGCCATCAAAACCTGCCATTTACAGCTTGAGTAAAAGCTGAGTTCAAATCTAGGATCCACAATTGACTCACTTTGTGATCTCCAGCAAATCAATTAACCTCTCTGAGCCTCACCTCTCTCATCCTACAAAGGAAATAATAAAATTCCCAACATCGTACTGTGGCGAGGATGAAATGCGCTAACATGGGTACATCAGGTAAATTGCTTCCCTGCATCAGAGAAATGCTTGAGAAATGATAGCATTAAAGCTCTGAGGCACCTTGTCGGTAGCAACCTGGTTCCAGGTAGTGTAATAAAAAAATAATGTGCCCTAAGCTCTGCCCTAAGGGGCGTGGCCAGTTTAAGGCGGGAAACCTTGATCCCAGCACATCCGGCCTGGCACTATATAAGCCAGACGCAGCGCCCAGCAGCTCAGTGCCCGCCGCCACTCTCCGCGACAACACGGTCCCTGCCGGCCGTCCGCAGACTTGATAAACGAACATGGTGAGTGTACCTCCAAACGCTGGGGCCAGGTGACGGACTTGGGGTGGGCGATGGGGAACTGCTGGTGGACAGTCTGGAGTCCTGGTAGGGGGTCCCCTTTGGGGTTCATTTCTTCCTGGCTGTGTTCACTGAGCACCTGCAGGTGCGTATCTGCCCAGAGCGTACCAACTCCTGGCCGCGCGGCCCGGCCCTGCGGTCCCGACCGCGGTGGGACTGGTCCTGTCCGCAGCTGTCCCTGAAGGCTCCTTGGGGGGATGGCCACTGCTGGCCAGTCCCCAAATCCCCCAAACACCACCTGGCCCTGGGCAACTACCAACCTCTAGAAGGAAGGATGCCCAAGAGGTGAGGAGAAGAGATGGCGCGGCCTGGGAAATTTGAAACTGATCGATTCGTTGATTTAGTATTTATTTAGCTTTTCTCTGAAAAATTTTAAATTTTTTCCCCAGCCTTATCAAGGTATAAACGGCAAATAAAATTGTATATATTTTAAGTGTGTACCACGTGATGGATGGATGTAAGTAGTGGCTCCTCCATGTGCCCAGGGTTTACTTTCTGTGATTTCAGTTACCCTTGGGAAAATTTTGGTCTAGTAAGATATTTTGAGCAGGAGAAAAAGCACATTAATGTAAATTTTGTTGCCGTATACTTTTTTTTTATTTAAAAATTTTTTTTAAATATTTATTTTTGCATACAAGCTGGGGTGCAGGCCAGAGGCATGGGGCGGTGAGAGGATTTACCAGAGACAGAGTGGGGTGCAGAACAGGCTGATCAACCGAAACACACTGTTGAGGGGAGCAGTGGGCAAGGCCGGAGAGGTCTGCCGCACCATGTGGGGATCTCCCAGGCCGAGCTTCGAACTCGAGCCGCAGCCACCCACAGCTCCACAGCACGGTGCTTAACCCGTTGCGCCACCAAGGAGGCCCTACCGTATATTGTTATAATTGCTATACTTCATTATTTTAATCTCTTATTGTGCCTAATTTATAAACTATCATAGGTATTTGTGTGCAGGAAAAGACATTATATATAGGGTTCCATCCCACCCCTGGCTTCAGGTTGTAAAATGATCACTATATTCAAGGTAATTAACACATCCATTACCTGACATAGTTACCTTTTTGGTTTTGGTGAGATTGCTTCAGACCTTCATGCTTTTAGCAAATTTGAAGTGTACAATGGTGCATTATCAACTGGAATCACCACGCTGCACTCCCATCCTCAGAACTTACTCATTTATAACTGAAAACCTGTACCCTTTGACAAACTGCCCCCACCTCCACCCCCACCCCCACCCCCCAGCTACTGGGAACCACCATTCCACTCTGAGAATGGTGAGATTGACTTTTGGATTCCATGTGTAAGTGATATAGGTGAGGAGATAAGTGATTTGTCCAAATCTCTAAGATAACCAAATCTGGGCTGCAAAGCATCTTTGGAAAGGTCTCTGGAGAAAGATCTCTGCGAGAGGTGGTGTGCATTCATGCATCCCTCTGGGGTCCCACCTCCCATGGGAGATAGAAGTAGCATAGACGTCTGCTACCTTGGAATGTGCATTTTATTTTATTTTATTTTATTTTTAATTCTTTTTTTTATTGTTATTTATGTCTTTTACATTTTGTATTCCCCTTGGGCAGCCCACCACCAATTCACCCGTGATCCATCTCCATGGTCCCCTGTATTCTCCTCTCTTCCATTTTGTGCCCTTATCCTCCCCTCCCCCCTCCCCCACCGCTGAGTGTCTCTCTCCCACCCGGCCTCCCTATAGTCCTGTTATAAGTG